>CAHIKZ030001012.1:285000-342500 GCA_903632075.3 Acanthosepion pharaonis
ACACTGACCAATGCTTGTAGTTTGATCAGTGCTTATCCATTGTTACATGACCAAGGCATATGTTCACACTGTAGTTTTGACCAACTCTACTTGGTCAAAACTAGAGTCTTGGGCTAGTAAGAAGTCTATTTCTAAATCTCTTTTTACTCTAATCACAACCCAGACTGACTGCAACTCTCCCCAACTGCCCATAACTGGTTCTCTTGTGACAGCCCATTCTAAAATGCAGCCTGATTATATAAGCCCACTAGCAGTAGAGCTCGGTGTTGCCCGGGGATGTAACACTAAGAGATAGATCAAGTATCGGCCATCATAAAGACTGAAAAATAAAATTGAAAAAGATTATTGTTTAAGGTTGTCTTAATTATTTTTTTTTTTTTACGAATTGGTCAAACCAAATTCAAACAAAACATTTTTTACAATCGTTATAGCTCTATCGATTGGTGAATAATTTTATTATAAACAATTGTCTTGTAAATGGAATTTTTAAAGCATTCTGAATGTAAAAATAAAGAAAAAGTGTACCAAGACAATAGAGCACACCTGCCAAAAAACAAAGTGAAGTTTTGTTGAAAAAAAGTAGGAAATCCGATCAATATATAAACGAACACACACACACACACAACTGGGTTTATAATAAGTATAAGATATGGTTGTCCCCCTTTTATTTTCGTGATGCCTCTTAATCGTGTTTCAAAATTGATTTCGTGCAAAAACAATTGTGTTTTTCAATTTTTGGCTATCAGAACCAATGTAATTTTTACGTAGTCTTGTGAAGTTTTATTTGAAATCGGTTGAAAAATTATAGGAAATCACAGTCTATAAACGTACAGACACACACACACACACACACAATCTGCGTTTTATAATAAGTAAGATGACTGGAATTCTTTACATTCTGTCTAAGTGTCACTTGATCCTGATTTATTTCATTTACTCTACTTCTGGTAGCAGGTAGTTCCTTTTAAACTCTCACATCTAGATTTTACTGTTGTCATAAACCATTTGAGTAAGAACCTCATTCAGCAGTACATTAGGTTATGTCACAATGAAGTAAAGATGAAGGCTATATCATAAAGTTTGTTTGAAAAGAAAATATAGAATGGCTATATTCAATGTTACTGTTTTATTTATTAAGTTGTGTACAGTTACTGAACTATGTCATTCAGATATTCATGGGAGGTGTGTGACCACTTTGTCAATTGATAAATCTAACTGCTTCTAGAAATGTAACAGTAACTGATACTTCCCTGGAATAAGGAATATCTATCCCCAGAACAGCAGTTCTCATGATAATTCACCTCTGGTAGAATTCATTCAACAACCACATGATAAAAAAAAGTCAAATATATAATGAATTCCCCAAGATTTTCACTTTGGAGTTCCTGATCAAAAAAATCTGATTAGTTGGATCCTATCTCATTTGGACAACAATCTGACAAGTTTTCTTTTCTGTTAATGAAACTTTCTTTCCTCCAACTTGGTCTTTTTTAAATGAACTTCAAACAATGGATGAAAATTTGAGAGGCAAAGCCATTAATCACTTAACTTGGATTACTAAGCCTCATTAAAATTCAGATGTTGGATAAAAATTCACAGTTGAATTTGTGAACATTCCACAGTGACTCAAGTCTACATTGTATTATTTTCATTGAGAAGTTAAGATAGATTAAAACTAAACACCAATAAAATACATCTGTAAGTAATTAAAGCCGGCAGCCTTTTTATCAGCTATCTTGTCTAAGTCATAAAACTACTTGCTTTGTTTAAGCCACAGGTTAGCTTCAGTGTCTGAGCATGCTAAGGCACTAATTTAATTTATACTCATTAATTTTTTTAATTCTTTTTTCCTAAAATACAGAAAGAAATCTAAGAACCAATCAAGGTAGAGGGTTACTCAATGGGGATGTTGTAATGGAGGGAGCAAGGGTTGTATACCATGAGGGTATGTAGGATAGATGACAGCAGACGATCAACTTGAAGAGGTTAAGATTGTAGTGCTCAGGGAAGCACTCTCTTGGGAGTCCATCCTACACTGCAACAGTTCTAGAGGAGAAGTTTGAATGGAACTTGTACTCTCTCAATAGAATATGAAAGGAATGAAGATAGGTTGACTCATTGGCAATTTCTATATGTGAAGGTCTGGATTGGTGGAATGAAGGAATGTAGTTCACCTGAACATCTGTCATTAAAATAGTGATAGAGTAGAGAGAAGCTAGCCATGTTTTGTTTGTAGAAAAAAGAGGTGAAGGAAAGAAAATAATTCATCACCCACAAGGCCATGCACATGCTTTTGGACTTGGTTGAAGCTGGAAAGTGAGGATTGGCTAGCTCCGGCACAGATGTGGCAGTAGCACTTCACTGGTCCAGTAAAGCTGGAAATAGTCCAAGACTTCACATACTTGGATTGGATCATAACCTTTGACACTAAGTTGAACAAAGAGGTAAACAATAGACTGGAAAAGGTAAAAAACCTCACATAAAAAAATGTGAGTCTATAAATATGTCTACCCTTCTTTATCAAGCCAAATCCTAGGCCGTGTAACAGCACCATCTCATCCTCTTTATCACTCACACATAAGATTTCAAGACAACCAGTGCAATAAGCATTGGAAGGATGCTGCAAAAGTCCAGGTTAGAATATTATCATCTACTAAAAGATATTCTGTTTGACAAACTAACCAGCAGAATAGTTACATTCCATCATTGGCAATCAAACCCTTGAACTACCACCAGTCACAATGAATGGATGTCTCCTTGTTGAGGTTCCATGCCTTGAGGCATTAAACTCCCATATGAATTCAAGTAGAACTCTTACATATGATCCATCACAAAAGATGCAGGAAAAATGGTCAGTTCCCTTTACTGCTCCAGTAAATACCTGACTTCATATGCTATCCCCTGCATTTACAAGGGCCAGACCAGTCCTAAAATGGAATTCTACTGTCATATTTAGACAGAACATACCTGTTCAGTCTTCACTGGTCAGTCTCAATAGAGTCCAAAAGTGTCTCCGAGTCTTTGAGGGTGACAAATTTTTTCCATCTTCCAACCTCTCTCTCACAGGTAGGATATGGCAAGCCTCTCACTATTCCATCACCTCTTCCATGGAAAGTGCTTGGGCAAACTATATTCCTTGTTTCTGCCAGTTCTAACCTTCACAGCTAGGACCATCATACCACTCACATTGTTGTTCCCTCAAGTCTCTTCTTCATCTTCCCAGCATTCACTGCCATATAGAAAGACTGATACTACATAAAAGTTTACTACTCTTTATTTCAAACAGAATTTCCCTGTATCTTAATACTTTGCCTAGCTTTTGAAAGGCTCTTTCACTATTCTAATAAGCCATTTCAGTGTAACAATTTTCACCCTCTGTTAGAACACTTCCAAGATATTAAATCTTTGTACTTGTCTGATTTTGACATTTCCAATTTGTAGTTTGCATCTTGGTCTGTTGCTCTTATTATCTGTAAATTTTCATACCTATTTGGGAAAGATAGTGGAGTGGTTTCCTGTTGCCTTCTCCATGGTTTCAAATTCAGAGTTTTCCTTCTCTTGAACTGGCTGCCACACAAAGCTAGAAAGCCAAGTCTATCCTGTATTTAACCCACAGTGGTGGAGCAGGCACAAGGGATGAATTCATGCCTTTCCCAAGGGTATTTGTACAAAAATGAATGAGAAACACTAGGCTGCAATTTGAACTCAGCTCACCAATTCCTTTTTTCTGTGGTGATGATCATTGAACAATGCCTTATAGATAACAGAAAAGTAAGAAATTATTGTAGTTAGAATGAGAACCAAGTTTAAAAGATACTTGAAATGGTCTTTTGCACCTGAATAACACTAATCTCCTACTGACTGAATTGCTGTCTAACACAGTCATTCCTAAAGTAACCGACTTTCCAAAACATAGCTCTGACCTCTTTAATCCAATAGATCTAAGCTGATTCTTCACTCAATTCATAAGAGGACAATAAGCCAATAATTTTAAGCTGTAACCATATGGATGCAGTCATGCAGAATAGCAAACACACTAGAGAAATATTAAGCCTGTTTAGAGGTTTGCCTCTTTTCTTTGACTATGATTCTCTTTTGCTTAGTTCAGAGTTTCCATATCATAAATTAGCAAACAATAGCTGTTTAACAATTTAAAAGAAAGAAATTCATCTCAATGTATGGATGCAAACATGTCTTGACTAGTATAATGATTTCTTTTTTTTTCTCTTCCAATAAAAATGTAAGGAATATTACGAACAAATCAAGAAAAAAAAGAATAAGTTCTAATCAATACTTGAATTTGTACTCCGATTAAAACTTCCATTGTTGCATTGTTATAGCATTGTCCCATATAGATTCAATGAATAGGTCTGGAGATCATGCTGGCTAGGGAAGTTGTCAAACATCTTGCAGAGTATGTTGTGTAGTATAGGTATGATGTAGGCAGGCATTATTCTACTGTAACTATACATTGCCTATCTGTTGAAGGAATGGCAACAGAAGAGGTTGAACAATGTTCTGAACATATCAGGGACTCTTCAATGAGACAATCCACAAAAACAAAAGACATTGTAACTAACAGTCCCCCAAACCATAATGCCAGGGGTTTGGGCTGTGTATCATGGTTGAATACACCCTGGAAGACTCTTCAGGTCTACATCACATATACAACTGATCATCATTTGTATGATGGTAGAATCTTCTCTAAACACCAGATACTACAATAGTTTATCCCAGTAGTAACCCTTAGTGATGTGCATGGTGTTGTTGTAGCACTAGGTCTTAAGGGATTCTTTTTATTGTTCAGTCTGCTTGTAGTCAGAATAGCTGATAAAATTGTTGGTAGGTATAGTTATTAACACATAATAAATTATTTGATAATAGCCTATAAAAGCATGATGTACACAGAAGACAGATATATGATTATGAAAACCTGCTGAAACCTGTCTTTTGCATCAGATTCACAAATAGATAATACAGGCTAATTAACCCAAAAACCAGATAGGGAGGATTAGTAATGTAATCTTGGAAAGGTTGTATAAGGAACTCAGAAACATCTCAGGTGTTAACCAGTAGAGAAATAATGAAGTGGTCATAAATTGGTTTGATAATATAGAAGAAAAGAAGTATCAATTCCTGCAATTCGATATCAAGGAGTTCTACCCCTCTATCTCTGAAAGTCTGCTAGATAAGGCTATAGCTTTAGCTCAAGAATTTGTAAATTTAAATGAAGAGAATTATAGCCTACTGTTAGAAATCCCTGCTCTTCAATAAAAATGGGATATTGATAAAAAAGATATGGATTTTGACATGGGAATTGGTAGCTATGAAGGCACAGAGGTGTCTGAATTAGTAGAATTTTTTCTGTTATGAAAGCTATCATATCTCTATCTATAAAAGGCAGGATGTGTGTGTGTGTGTGTGTGTGTGTGTGTGTGTAACGAATGCATGGCCACAATTTTCAACAGATTTGCACCAAAATTTACATGCACATGCTCCAAGTTAGCGAGAAGGCCAAGACCGACTTTGCATTTCCCAACCCCCATCGATAGTGGAAATAATTGATTTTTTCATGCTTCTACGGCACTTTTCATGTAGTTTGCAGCCATTTTCTACTAGCTAGAGTGAGAGCCTATAGCTGGCTGCCACGAATAGGCAGGAAGATTCTATTGGCCAGCGTGAGAGCCAACAGCTGACTGACATGAATGTTATTTAGCATGCAAAAAAAATCAATAGCTGCATTCATCACAAGTGGGAAAAATTTAAATCTGCATGGCACTTTACTCCAATTGGCTCATTCGCTTGATTCTGATTCTGCAGAACTGGGTTGGGTCTGAAAAAGTATTTGTTGTTAACATTCTTTTTTCATTCGGTTTTTCCAGTTACGAGTCCTTTTTTAAAGCTGATCATTTTGTGTTCATTTTGTTTAGTTCTTTTGTAACAGATTTAATGTTTAGTATAGAGATTAGAAAAAATACACAGTGTGAGATAGGCAAGAAGTAAGGCATGTAGCAACATTAGCACGGCAAAGAGCACTCCTTTAAAGGCAAGGAAGGGCAAAAATATTTTAAGTCAAGTGATAGCAATTGCTGTATGTCGTACGATTTTTGAATCAAGTCCGGGCAATACCGGGTCATGCTGCTAGTAACTACAATAAGGAAACTTTAGGCTTCTACAGAGATGACAAGATTATGATAATAAAAAGTGGTAAAGTTAACAATAATCACTGTAAAGATTTAGAATCATTTTTCAAACAATATGGACTTGAAAATAGAAATATAATCTGATAGAGGTGAACTACTTGTATTTGAGTTTAAACCTATTTACAGGAGAATATAAATCATATAGAAAACTAGGAAACATGCCACTATACATAAGCACTGATTGCAACCATCCTGCGATTCAAAATGTGCTTGGCCAAAGAGTACCAGACGAGAAGGATACAACTCTATTTTATTTTCAAACTAATACAAAGACCTCTTTGGTTCACTTACTGATTCTTTTACTTATAAAAATCCAGTATAATTATAAGAATAATTTTCACTTCTATCATAACAGAACTGTGCCATTGGTGGCACCTATCCTATTGATATTTACTAAGCTTAGCTTGCTATTGTACAAAGCTATAAGGTTGAGTTATAAATGATTTCCAATTTCTTTATCAGCTTTATTCTTCAAAAAGTAAAATACAACTGTAAACATACAATATAGTCCTCACCCAGCTTTCCACTGACCAGCCAATGACTACCTCACACTGCATCTCCATTCTTGTTCACATCAATGTGCACCAAAAACTGGGAAAGGTCCTCTGCACATTCACAAGGATACAAAAGATGTAAACAAATGCCATATTGAGAAATGAAAACTCAAACCCTGTTTCCAATATATTAAGGTGTTTTATTCAGGGCTTCACTTGTTTGGTCTGGGTGGGTAGGTAGACACTGAGTCAATTTCTGTCATGTCAGTCTAACAGCTCAGCTCTTCCCTTTGACTCTTTACCCTTCAACTCTGCCCATCTCATCATCACAAGGCATGGCTAGCAATACGAATTGTCACTTAGAAGACCTGACTTCAAAGACTTTATCAGCTGGCTACAAAATGCAAAACACTTTAAATTGAGATAAAATCTCACACCTACGTGGGTATCACAGTCATAGTGTATTATCATCTGATTCATTTTTTTTCTCAAGCAGATCTTGTACAGTAATTTAAAAATCAAGAGTAGGTTATAACAATTGATTGATATTGATTGATTTAATTTTTATGGCTTATCAACCCTTTGCAGGTTATATAAAGACAGGAAGTATTTTTAGATTGTAAGAGTTTTTTTTGGATAATAATGATTTAGTGATACAAGTCCTGCTAATTAATCCATGGCTGGGTGAAGAAGAAATTCATACCTTTTCCAAGGGTATTTTTGCACATAAATGAACATAATAAACTTGACTGGAATTAGAACTCAGCTCTCCGATTTACATATCCATTACACCAACCACACATCCAAGCTTACAGCACTTGGTATTCCCTTCTGGATACTGACCAAACTCAAAGTTGCTTAACTGGTGATCATATGAGAACTGATGTTTCAAAGTGCTATAGCCATAAGATTCAGCTTATAATTTTTTTGTTTTATCACCTCTACATAAACAAGACCTTTCTCAAAATTCTGTCTCAAACAGTGTAGTTATCAGATTCATCTCATTTCGAATCTGAGTCCCAAATTTACCCAGCCATTTTTGGATTTTGTCTGCTCATTCCAAGGGCTCCCCACCACAACAGGAACAATTTCAACTAGGTTGACTCATCTATTTTTTATATATTCACCATTGTTGTCAGGCAGCTCTTCGATACCTTTTGAACAAAATTCAGCAGGTTTTGATGCGAAAATTTTTCAATGAACTCTTGAATTTCATCTTTAACATGAGAAGGTTTTCCCAACAATCACAAAAGGTTTTAATTGGTTGGTGCAAGGTCTGGTGAATGTGGTGGGAGGAGTAGAAAAGACTGAGTTCCTGCGTTACTCTTGCTGTATGCAGCCTAGCGTTGTCATAGAGGTGGACAACATTTTTCCTTTAATCTACTGGTGTGTAAATGTATTCCAAATTTATTTTTAATTACTATGTATGATTAATAGTTAGGGGTGATAGACTCGTCATTAAAATTGGTCCCCCCAAATGGCAATAACTTTCAACTCAATGTAATTATTTACCTCCCACACATACACACACACAAGTGTTCTATCATGTTTCAACTCTTCATACTTTCCTACCTTCTCCCTTTCTTTCTCTATTACCCTTACATCCCTTTGTTTGTTTGTTTTTTTTTTTTGTTTAATGGCATATCAACTCCTTATGGGTCATTTAATGCTGATGGATTTCTTGGTATCATCATCATCAACAGTAGTAGTAGTAGTTGTAGTAACAACACCACCACCACCAAATAGATTAGGAAATAAGGAGAAGGTGAAAGATATCAAGAGAAATCCAAAGACTGAAAGAGAAAAAAGAACAAATGACTATGGGTCTTGACATTTTTTCACCTTTCTACATAAGCAAACCCTTTCTCAGAATTCTGACTGTCCCAAGCAGTGAGGTTTTTTGAAGCATCTCACTTCAAATCCCAGTTCCAAATTTACCCAATCGTTTTTAGATTTTGTCTATCAGTTACAAGTTTCCACTTTATTCTTCAAAAAGTAAAGTACAATTTCATTTTATTCAATTATATATTTACCCTACTATGACTTGTTGCTACTTGACAAGCAGCTCTGCAATACCTTTAGAGTAAAATTCCATAGGTTTTGTTGTGGAAAAATTTTCAACAAACTCTTGAATCCAGTTTTCATTAGAGAAAGGTTTCTCCCATCGAAACATTTTGCAGTGATCAAAAAATGTTGGTGAAACGTCAGGTAAAAACAGTATTTAGAAGAGAACAACTGCATTCCAAAATTTTTCCCCAAGTTATTCTCACTGCATGTAGCCTTGTGTTGCCATGGAGAACAACAACAGTTTTCTTATGGACGAACACATGGCGGTTTTTGACCAAATTTTTATGGACACTTTACAGCATTTGGATATATAAATGTGCATTTAGTGTTTCATTGTATTTTAAAAATTCTAAACAAATAATACTCCAATGATCACATGGCATGCATACACATTAAATTTCTTTTATAGAGCTCAGCTTTTGGGGTCAGTTGTGAAGATACCTTTTGCATTGAATATCGTTGTATGTTAGTAATGAATAGCAGCCCAGATTGAAGAATCAGAAAGCAGAGTTTGAATTCCAGTCAAGTTCATTACATTCACTTACATACTAAAGCCTTTACGAAAGATATACATCCATCTTTTCTTCCACAAGCTATAGGTAAATAGCAGGACAGGCCCTATAGTCTTAGCAGTGAGTTGATGAGAAGGAAAACTCTTAATTGAAATCAGCCTGGAGAAGGTTGGGCTCCGTCAGGTTATCTTGCCCAAGACACACTACTACTAAGGCTACAATACATGTGGTACCCCTATGAACCTAATGGATTATGGCATTTGTGATCATTAATATTAGTGTACTCCTGATTTATTATTAATTGCTATGTATGATTAGTAATTAGAATTTGTTACTACAATTGGTTCCCTAAAATGGAAATTACTTTTGACTCAATCAAATATAAATAAGATAATAGAGGACTGGTTTAGTATTAATAAACATGTCTGAGATTAGCTTGCTAACTCTTACACCATGGTGAAAAACTATGATATCAATCTCTTGAAAGTAAATAAATTTCAAATCATAAAAAATAATTTTAAAATCTCTAATCCTTTTGATTCCCTTTAATATTTGTAGAATGATTGATTGATCGATTCAGTTATTTTTTTACAGCTTATCAACCCTTTGCAGGTTATTTAAAGCCAGAAAATATTTTTATATTGTAAGAATTTTTTCTAGAAATAATAATGGTTTACTGATACAAGTCTTAGTAACCCAAAGCTGGGGGAGGGGAATAGGTGGAGATTCATACCTTTCCCAAGGCTATTTGCACGTAAGTGAATATAATAAACCCAACTGGAATTGGAACTTGACTCTCCGATTAACAATTCCAAGCTGTTATTACACCACCCACACATCCAACCTTACAACACCTGGTATTCCGTCTAGTCACCCATCTAAGTACTAACCAGGCACAACATTGCTTAACTTCAGTGATTTTACAGGAACTGATGTTTCAACATGACATGGCAATAAGCTTCATTTATAGAATGGGTTAACTTCAAACTTAAAGTGACATTGTGTAATTATTTTAATTTCTTTCATATGTTATCTCTACTTCACTGTTATGATTTCCTTTTCTAGTAGAAGCAAAAGGAACGGTGTCTTTGTTCACTAATTTGACTATGTTGTTCTTTCTAATACTTGCATCAGCCATAATGGACTAAGCTGTTTCAATAAAGTCTGCAGTACATTAAATGTGCTAATAATTAAAAGTCAGGGGGAAACAATATGATTGTGCTGAGTGTTCTAAATAAGGCTAAAATAACAAACAATTGTTAAAATTATTTTTTTCAGTATGACTCATTTATAATTGTCTGAAAGAAGCTTTCAGTTTTTTTGTTTAAAGCTGGTGGAAAAGTTTTAAAAAAATAACCAATCTAATGATATGAAATGACTTTTCTAGTTCTTTGTATTATACATATTGAATTCCTACATAAGGCAGTAAAAGAAAGTGAGAAGAAAGGACTAAACATCAATTACAAGATGATAGAATGCATAATTGTCATCTAAAGGAACAGCCCAACATGCACATTAAAAATTAGAGATACTAAAATCAAACAATTTCAACACTTTAAATATCTGGAAAGTGTTTTAACAGAAGGTGAGCAGCCATAGTGAAAGATGCTTTCCAAAAGTTAAGCAAAGAATTAAGAAACACAAAATTTTTGTTAGAAACAAAGAAAAGAGTACTGAACTTTTATGTAATATCAATCCTCCTACATGGCAGTGAATGCTGGACAATCTCCTCACAGATGTAGAAGACAGCTGAAGTAACAGAAATGACATTGGTGATCATATCTCTTTCCAATGGTTTGAATTTACTCTGAATAACTGATTATAATTAAAGTCAATGTCAGGTACCAGACCATAAATAAGTTTAAATTTTAACAAAATCATTCTCTGGGTATTTCATTTTCAATGACATGCTTATTAAACATCAAATAATTTATATGTGCAAATGATAAGGGCTGAATCTATGAGCAAATTATAAATCCTGAATACAACTGTCTACACTACATGCCAACCTTTCGAAAAACTCGTAACGTTTGATTATTTTCAAGGTGGGTGCATAATTACTATGTACCCATTGTAGATGCTTTCAGTGATGGATATTGGTTGACAGATCTCTGGCTGTGGATTCTTATACACAACAAGGATCATATATATCTCAACAGTGTTTTACAGTAGATAAATATGAACAAATGCCTGAGGTGAGGTGAAAAATCTTTTGCTTGCAAAGAGGGGTAAGATGTCATTTGTGCTTGGAAGAGAAAATAAAAATAGTTGCATTGCCAAATTGGAGCAGATCATTGAATAAAAGGTTTAAAATAGATTCTAAATGTAAGAAAGAAAAATTTCTATTGTGCCATTTGCTCTCTGTTTGATGAATGGTATTTACATTTTGTTTCTTAATTTCATTGTCTGATTGTCATTTCTCAGTGTGAAAGTTTTAGCAGCAGGCTGAAGTTATTTGTGGTTTTTATCTAGTTTTACAACTGCTCTATCAACTTATTAATACTGAGGGTTCTTTTCTTAAAATGATTATATATATATATATATATATATATATATATATAATATATATATATATATATATATATATATATATATATAGGTGAAATAGTGCACAATGAGTGCCAGTGATAATAAAACAGGGTTTAATGTAAAATAAGAAAGCTAAAATTTATACTAATAATAAATACAAATTCCTTCCACACCATCTGCATGTGGCAATCATCAGACACAGATTGAGTTTTCAATTTGCATCTCGATGACTGCCATGTGCATGAAACTCCATGGTCTGCCATGTGCATGAGCTGTGCCAAATGGTGAAAAAGAAATATCTATTTATCATTAGTATCTTTCTCTGCCTGTCTAATTGTCTGCCTCTCTCTCTGTTTCTGTATATATATATATATATATATATATATATATATATATATAAGGTTATGACATTTTGTAAAATAATTGATATTCTGTATCATAATTCAGTTAACCTTTGTTCAAAAATAATGAAGACGAATTTATTTTTTTTTAAATATTGCCCCAGCATGAAATTTCTAGAATCATATATAAGTATAGCAGTATTATGACTTTCTGGAAATTTCTAGAACTTGTTTTTGTCTATATGTAAGTTTGTATGTTATGCTATAGCTATAAACTTTTAAATGCATTAAATACATAAATACTATCCAATTACATCCTTAGCAAATTCAAAAATAAAGCTGACTACATAGGGTCGACCAATCAGCACCACAAAATGCATATTGCACAACATGTGCCTGGCAATATCAGACAGGGTATTAGTACCCCTAATGCACATCTGGTGCAGATGGAACAGAATCCCATGATAGGTCAACACCTCTTAGATAAACCAGATTGAGCATATAAGATTCATGGTTTTATATTTTGGGCAAAGCATGGTTGGCAAAGTCTATGCACCTCTTAGAGGCAGTATATATTAAATTGCACCAACTGTTTTTGTGCCAACAGAAAGAAAAATTTATTCGATCTCTTTCTTTACTGAGTGGCATGTGAGCTTATATTTGCCTTTTTAAACTCACTTGAAATGTTCTTTCTGTTTTTGGCCATTTTTCCCCACTTTTTGTCCCACCCCCCATTTGTCTATTATCCTGTGATTCTTGTTAACATTATACTAGTTGCCAAGGATTCTTCTGAGGAGGTGTTGGCTGAAAAAAAAGCTACTTTTAGAGGGAAAAATATATGCTTTTGTCTGTTTAAAACTATATATATATATATATATATATATTGTGGACTCTCCCGTCATATTCGACGTATGAGGGTCAAGCAGTTCAGTCCCTACAAACCAACAGCCAGACATATAATTTGATTATAGTGGTGAAGGCTTTGTGCAGAACTATTCACACTTTTTGAAGGGCCGAATACAGATAGCTGGTGCACTATGTGCCACAAGGTCCCCAAACGACCCTCCACAGATTTTGAATTCAGAGTTATCCTTCTCCTAGACCAGTTGCCATCCAAGGTTATTTACCCATAGCTGGCAAGAGAAGAGGAGGGTTAATATCTTTCCCAAGTGTGTTAACACGTAAGTGAATGCAATGGATTCAACTGGAATTCAAACTTGGCCCTCCTCAATCCAAGCCACTATCCACTACTCCACCATGCCTATATATATATATATATATATATATATATATATATATATATATATATATATATATGTGTGTGTGTGTGTGTGTGTGTGTGTGTGTGTACTAATAATTAAATACATAATATAAAAACTTATACACTTTTGCACATATAAAATTTTTCTTGAATCATTTTTTTCAAAAACTTAGTTTGTCAAGTCCACTGTTAGACATCTTTCTAGTATTGATGGGAGTTAGGTTCCAAACCCTTTGTTTTCAATAGTATGGAATTTAACATCTTGATTATCATTCACTGTTCTAGTTACATATGCTATCTATTTTTATTGTTACTGCTGTTGGAAATCTTCAGGTGATATGGTTTTTGTCATCTGGTATAGCAGTTTCTTTATGATTTTGTAGTGCCAGTCTATAGGGTTTAATGAAGGATGACCATCTTTAAGATTTAAAAGATTCATTCATTTGAAGCCAGTTTTAATCACTGACCTGAGAAAGTAGTTGTATACATAGTTTAGATATTTCTGAGCAAGTTGAATTTCATATATGACATCCATATAAAAGTTTAGATCTGACAAGGCTATTTAAGAATATGACTCAAGCTCTTAGGTTAATGTTTTAGTTTTGTAGTACCTTATGTTGTTGGACCAAAATACCACTAGTGCAACCTATTCTGTTTAACTTCCTTATCACCTGTACTAAATTTTTCACAAGTGATCCATACACCAGGGGAGTTGAAGTGTTTAGAATCTCAGTTCATATATTATTTATACATTTTATATGAAAATTAATAGAAATATATTTACTCTTTGTAGCAAATATCACTGAATAGAAGGAGAGAAACAGATTTAATGAATTCTATATGACATAGTAATTAAACTTTAAATATTTTAAAACAAGCACAAAAGTAGATTTCTGTATGTCGTGATATTTATTCTGTAACATACAGAATTGTGGCAGATTTCTGTATGTCTTTACACATTTATAACAGGCTGATGGCATCTTTTTAAAAATAACTATATAAAAAAATACATTAAAAAATAATTAACAATTTTTCACTGATGCTGTCAGATATTCAGATAGTGAAAATGAAATATCTCAATATCAAAGCATAATATATATATATTATATATATGGTTGGTGCAAAACAGTTCAGTGTTTTTGTGAAAATCTTTTACTCACATAGATTCATAGCATTATATATATCTGACAAAGCTTTAAAAAGGGTGAAATATGTTAGATTGATGTATGTTCCCTATTTGTTCTTTTATTTTATCATCCTGTTGGATTCTGATCGATATTTGATCTACATCTGATCTTTAATTCATATATATATATATATATATATATATATATATATATATATATATAGTTAAACCTAGAAAGCCAGACAAACCTACCAGGCTGCCTTCCCTGACGATCCGCTAGGTGAAACCTTGTTAGGTTTGTCTGACTCTCTAGGTTTAACTAGGTCTGCTCTACTTACTGTATCGAGTACTTTATTTAGTTGTTTTGCGTACTCATATCGGTTTTATTTTCTTTGGGCCTTGGACTTGCATGCTAGACGATTATTTTCGGCTAACATAAATGTTCTTGGTTCTTTTTTTTTTTATACCTTTTTTTTCCCTTTTTTTTCCGTTTGATTATTTGCAAATCAAAACACTGAAGGTTTTCTGAATGAGTATAATTTCTTATACTCATAAAATTACTACTAATAATATATATATATATATATATATATATAGTGCGATTGATAAATTTTCATTTACATTAAGCAAAAATGAAAATAACACTGACATCTCATGTTAATATATACTTACCAACATTACACAAAAATATCTTGAAATACTAAAGAGTAACTTTATTCAATAAAATTGCTATTGGCTTCAACTACGACCTACAGATGACTTCAGAAACTCCTGCATCACTTCTGGATGGTTTCCTTATTGATGAATGCTGTCATAATCCTTGTTTTCAGTTTATCTTTGGTATTACAAGAAGTTTTGTTGGTCTCTTGTTTAACTGCACCCGACACATAAAAACCAAGGGGTTTGCAGTCTGGGGAGTTAGGTGGCCAGATGTAAGGAGTGATGTGGTCACAGAAATTGTCTGGGTTTTACTGCTTGTGTGGCAGACATAGGGCCTTCCAGCAGTCACCCTCTTGACCCCAGGCAGTACTACCTCCTCAAGGTAATTTACACATTGCACCATACATACATACATACATACATACACATATATATATATATATATATATGATAGGATATGGAACAAATAGAAAACACTTATAAATTTAACATTTTGCTTATTTTATTTAAGCTTCATCAGAAATTTGTTTGGGGAAATGAATTATGGGAGAGAAACTTCCAGTACTTTTAGTTCAGTATTGTTTGTTTTTCATTGTACAGGCAGACCTCATGTGTCTTTGTCTTGTGGTGTTAATGTGTGTGTACATTCTGGATTCTAGTGGGCATTTTTGGGTTGGTCTGGTAGTGACCACGTATATAGTTCCAGAAAGAGAATCGTAATGTGATGTTGGTATGCCTATGTATTTGTGTATTATATTTCTAGTTGGTATTGCAGGATTTGGTTGGTAATGCATGTGCATGTGTCTAGTGAGAATTTTTGTTTCTGTCTGCTAGTGTCAATGTGTTGGTGGGGGGATGTTTGGTGCAGGAGTGAAAGACTTATGTTACATTGGTCCACTGGTATGTGGCTCTTAGATTATTTAAGTATGGGTTTTATGTAAATTGGTGATATGAAAAAGTATGTTTGGCATGTGTTTATTGATGGAAAGGTGTTTATTAGTATCCCTTCTAAATATTTTCTTTGTAGTAAAGCATGTTCTTTTCTTATTTTTTATAAATTGTTGTTATGGTCTGTTAAAATGTAAATTACCAGAGCTAAAACTTATACTAAGAATAAGACTCAGTCATGTATTTACCCTAATTTAAAATAAGGTTTTTGGTCCTATCATGTTGAAACACCAGTTCTAATACAATCACTGAAGCTAAGCAATGTTGAATCAGAGTCAGTACCTAGATGGATAACCACTTGGAAATAAAGGTGCAGGTGGTAAAATAGATAATTCATCAGAACTCTTAATTGGAGAGACAGGTTCCAAGTCCAGTTGAGTACATTATATTCACTCATGTATAAATATCCTTGGGAAAGGTATGAATGCACCTTTTCTCCCTCAGTTATGGATTAATTAGTAAGACTTATATCACTAAATCATTATTATATCCTAAAAAAAAAAAAAAAAATTCTTACAATCTAAAAATATTTTCTGGCTTTAAATAACCTGCAATAAAGCATAAAAAGAAATGAATCAATCAAGTAAGCAAGCACCCAGGTAAATTTTGTATTCCATTATAAAAGAATGTTTCTTGTCTTTTTTTTTTTTTTAACTAGTTGGAACTACTGAAGAGAAAAGGAATATTACTTGGTGAAAAGCAAATGATATCCTAAAAGTTTGCAACAGAAACAAAAACAAAAAAAAAAAAACTTTTCATTCCAGATTCATAAGCATTTGCAGTATCATATTTGAAACATGAAAACAATGCATGCATCAAAATTATCAGTTATATTCCTTGTTCAAAAATAGATGTAAATTTAGTCTACAGCATACAAAAGAGAGTCCACTTTCATTAATACACTTCTGCCTTGATAAATTATTTTCTCTTTTAATCAAAAGTATTTTTTAGACATGATTAACATCTGAGAGGAAATCAAAAATGATCAAACAACTCAAAGACATAAGAAAAACAATAAGAAAAAAATATACCAGAAGAGAATTTTTAAATTTTAAATCTAAAGAAAAGTAAGATGATCAACAGACGATAACATTTTTTAAACAGAAATGATGAATTAAAGCTGTCCATTATTTAGTACAATATGGAGGTGCTACTACAAAGGTGGAATCTCTAGAAACCAGGCATATCTATATCAATTTTGTGCCCAGTCTTGCATAAAGAAATGAATTTGGCTGATTCTAAGAGTGCAGATTAGACAGAAATTAAGCAAAGTAATTCATTAGTTATTAAATATGGGTGAAAAAGGTAAAATTCAAATTAACCTGATTTCTGTAACTCTCTTAAAGAAGCCAGGAGAGTGCAGCAGTCAAAATGTTATGAATATGGCACAAAGATGAGGACAACAGTTCAAACAATGTAAATAGTGTAAATAAATATCCTATTGTTTCTTTAGAAATATCTACCACAACTTGGAACAAAATTGATAGTTCACTTTTCTTATTGTTTCTAGCAAATAAAAAAGTTTCAGATTATTACTCAAGTCATCTGCATAATGAAGCACTGTTGTTTTTCTTCACAACTTAAGAATAGTTGAATTGTTTCTCATCCCACCCAAACTGTTTTCACAAATTGAACCATGGTCTTTAATCTTGTTGAAATGCTCAGAATATTTTTTTTTATTCTCCTTATGTCTCAGACAAAAACTGACCTCTGTCCTTGTCCTTCTCATCTAAAGGACATATTCCGCATTGTTTCTCATGTCATCTGAACTTGTGGACTGTGTTTTCAAATCCTTGTCTTCCATAAAAGTCAACAACACAGACGAAGTGTCTCCAAGGCAGATAGAAACATTCACACACTAGATTTCCCATTAAACAAACATTAAAGAAAGAGTCTTCAGTACTCATATGAAATATTTGCTTTTGTCCTATAAAAAAAGAATAATACTATACTTGATGGCATATATGAATCCATCTCTCCTCCCATCATTTCAGCAGGAAATATTACGTGAAACTCTTGTCAGATAATATAATGTTTGATATAATATGATATATTATTATAATAAAATTATATATTTCATATACTATTATTTTTATATATATATATATATATTTTAATATATTTTATTGTTATATGTTATTTATATAGACATTATTGTTATACATTATTTATATACACATATTATATTGTTATACATTATTCATATAGACACAAATATTTAAGTAAACAGTATTAACAACATTTACTGGCCTGAACATCTCTGCATTTACTTAAATATTTGTGTCTATATAAATAAGGTATAACAATAAAATATATTAAAATAGTTGCCAGACTTTGTCCATTTCATAGTAGTATATATATATATATATATATATATATATATATATATATATATATATAAAGGATACAGGTTCGGATGACACATACCTTTTACAAAATTTATGAAACATTCATGCTGGTAAATATAATTAATACTGTTTAATTAAAAAATGAGCATTTTCTCAAATAAGTGTATCCATAAAAACTTATGAACAGAAAATATATTTAAAAAAAATACATATATATATATATATATATATATATATATATATATATATATAAGTACAATATACAGAATGATTGAAAAGTAACTCCTTGTTTTTATGTATGATGGACTCTCCAGTCTAATTTTTACTACATGGGTGAGTCCATCATACATAAAATAGGGCATTACTTTTCAATCACTATGTATATGTGTGTATATATATATATATATATATATATATATATATATATATATATATATATATATATATATATATATATGATTATATTTGATATATAATGATATATATCCAAAAATTATATTATGATATATCATATAATATGATATTAATATTTTATATGATAAATTATTATGATAAATGTATAGAAAATATTATGTGAAACACTTGTCAGATGGTATGTCAATTGACTGATATTGATTAATTCATTTTCTATGGCTTCTCAACCATTTACAGGTTATTTAAAGCCAGAAAATATTTTTACATTGTAAAATTTTTTTTTCAGGAGATAATAATGATTTACTAATACAAGTCTTACCAATTAACCCATAGCTGTGGGGAGAAGTGGATTCATACCTTTGCCAAGCATATTTGCACATAAGTGAATATAACAAATCCAACTGGAATTGGAACTCGGCTCTCCATTTAACAATTCTGAGCCAGTATCCATTACACCACCTGCACATCCACACTTACAGCACATAGTATTCCAAAGTAGTCAACCATCTAAGTACTGACCAGGCATGACATTGCTTAACTTCAGTAACTGAATATTACTGGAACTTCATCCATGTTCCCTATTTGGCAAAGTTAAAAACAATTTTCTTTTCATGTATTTATTACAAATGCATTCAATTCTATTATCTGATATTAAAATGGATATTATGTGCAATCAAAGACAGTAGATAACAGCTTAACTTTAACTAGATCATTTGTCAGGGCATCCCCTGTGTGTCCTCAAAGAGGTTTCGATTGTACATATATTAGGAGACATAAGGTATGGCAATGAATGCTAGACAATCTCCTTACAGATGAAGAAGAGGCTTGAAGCAACAGAAATATGGTTCTACAGAAGGATGCTGAGGATACAATGTACTGAACATGTGAGCAACAACAAAGTTTTAGAGAAAATGGAAACAAAAAGGAAACTTATACTTAACATCAGGAATAGACAGTTGAAATCTCTTGGTAACATAATGAGGAAGGAGGGCTTGGAAAATCTTGTACCCTCAGGACAGATACTGAGAAATAGGGTCTACAGAAAGCATTGCAAACACACTTGATATACTTGAATAAATGGTTGGTAAAACAGTGTTCTGGAGAAATAACAAAAACAAAACCGAGTTTCAAGGGGTAAGAAGATGATCGCCTGAAATATATTGAAGTTTTAGAGAAAATGGAAACAAAAAGGAAACTTATACTTAACATCAGGAAGAGACAGTTGAAATTTCTATGGCATATAATGAGGAAAGAGGGCTTAGGAAATCTAATACACACAGGATTGATTGAAGGCAAGATGGATTGAGGAAAACAATGCATAACCTATTTAATGAGCTTGTGTAAATGGATGGCAGAGCAAGATTTAGGGGAGATAACAAAAAGACAAAATTTATTAAGTGCTACAAAGAACAGGAAACTGTGTTGAACCGTGATCGTCAACATCCTGTGTAGGTGGTGTAATGGATAATGGCAGTAGTTCACTTCAGTTTCAGTAGTTCACTTTTGAACCGACTGCTCGGTTGAACTCTCTTCCTACAGACGGGAGGAACCCGAAGGAGGCTACGCCGAAGGGCGGAGTCTCCTTCGGGGAGGTAAACCGGCCTTGAACCCGTTTATACATGTTCAATGGGCATATTTTTGGCTGAACCCACGGGCTCGGAATGCCCACGTTAAAAAGGTCTTGTGCCACATGACACCCTCGTGGGTGGGGGTGACTCAGTATCGTAATGGATAATGGCTCAGAATTGTTAATCAGAGAGCCTAGTTCCAATTCTCATTGGGTTCATTATCTTCACTTACATGCAATTACACTTGGGAAAGGTATGAATCCACTTGGTAACCATCCCCCCCCAGCCATGAGTCCATTAGTAAGACTTGTATCACTAAATAATTTTTATCTCAAAAAAAAAAAAAAAAAAAAAAATATTACAATGTAAAAATATTTTCTGGATTTAAATAACTTGTAAAGAGTTTTTGATATACCATAGAAAATGAATTTATTGTAACAAATAGATTTTTAAGAATATTCATAGATATACATGTACATTAGCTGAATGCAGATGAGAAATCAAAATACAAATGTGAAAGACATTCTCATCCTTACAATGATAGAACTAATTTATCTGGGAAATGTCTAACAGACAATGAAAAATGAGAAACATTAATCTTCCTAATGAGATTGTGTAACTAGATGATAGAACAGGGACTTAGCAGGATAGTAGAGACAGATATTGCTTGGAGCTACAAATAATAGGAAGTTGTGGAGAGTTGTGATTGCCCATAAGGACAAAAGCACATAAAAGAAGATTAATTAGAACAAAAATTATTTGATACATTATCGTTTTCTTCAAGACATTCAAAACAAGATTTATAGATATGTCTATTAACCTTGAAATCATGCAGTCAAAAATCAAGCAAATAACAATTTGTTGAATAAAAATTGTCATTTTATATCAGGATGAAGATATTATTTAAATTGAATCAAAAGGGAGAATTTATTGCGTCCTGTCTATCCAACTGATCCCTTTTCTTTTTAAATCATACACACCTTTTCCTTACAACAGTATTTCTTTTTATTGTAAAAATAAAATTAAATAAATCCATGAATAGGTAAGCTCTGTCTCTATTTTCAGTATTTTTTTCTCTTCTTGTTTTCTTTTTTTCTTTGCACCAATGAATATTGGGAAAAACATGGACAGAACATGCAATAAAAGAGGAATTTTTAAGGCTATCTGGAACTACAAAGTAACTGTGATCAAAAAGAAAGCTGGAATTTTTTTTGGGGGGGGGAGCAATTCCTGAGGAAAGAATGTTTCATGAACTTAACACACACAGGGCCAGAGAAAGTAAGAGAAACAAAGGAAATCAGCATGTAACCAGTTGAAGCAAATGGATAGGGGGGATGAATATTACAAAAAAAATAGAGGAATTATAAAGCAACAAAAGAAATGAAGCTGTGAAGAGCCGTGATCACAGTACTGGATCAGATAACATGAAACAGTTATATTGGATACTGAATATTCTTTTTCACATACAAATAATTAAATCTTGTCTTTTTTACAAATATTTTCATGGTAATTGCTCCGATGAGCTGCTTTCACTGGTTCCCAGACTTCATGAATTCAACGAGGCTGGCATCCCACTCTCACCCCTTTCACTGTAGAAACTTTTAAATGTAGCTGTCTCTTCTACTCCAATAGCTTCATACCTCACACCTCTCGCCTGTGGAACACCCTTCCCTATTACTGTTTCCCTGAGAGCTATAATCTCCAGCTATTCAAATGTAATGTCAATCGATATCTCCAGTTACCTTGATCTATCCACTATCCCTCTCCTCATCCTTTCTTCTATCACTCCTATCTGCTCTCGCTCCAAATCTTCCGCAACCCCCTGCATCCTAGTGGCTTCACGCCTTGCTCGGGGCGTAATGCTTAAAAAAAAAAAAAAAAAAACACATTGAAAAACATGAAGATGCTCTAAGCATTCATCACCCAGGTGCAAATGACATCAACCAATGTCCTTTCTAAGTTGCTCTTAACAGGAAAGGGGTTAATTCTAATTACTCCTATAATAAACCGCCTTCCTTGAAGAGTGAAAAAGGCCTAACACAAAAGACAGCCTCTAATAGCTTTCAAGTATAATATCAATACAGTCCACAGTACATGAAAAAGGCAATTAACAAAAGAGTATATAACATTTGATTGTTGTTTGCCTTCTTTCCTGGGGGCATGCGTGGTACTACTGAGATCACTCCCAAATGCACATAGAAAATTACAAATGACTGAAATGTAATGTTAAAGATACTTTACAAGTTCATTATCAACAGTTTGATGTTGTTAAAATAATCTCTTCCATCTGTTCACTACTGAAATTATTTAATTTGTTTACTGGGAGAAGGTTTCATTTTGGCTTTAAAATGAATCATATCTCACACAAACACTCAGATAGATAGCAGTGTGTTCAGATTTACATATGCATGTATAATGAATTACAGCCAGAGCCTATATCAGATGTTGATGCTCTCACAGTGGAAACTGAAATGACCAAAAAGCTGTCAGTACATAACAGCCTCTACAAATCACTTTCAGCTGAAGTTATTTACATTATGCACATTATGTCCTTATCTTTTTTTGATATTATCACATTTCAGCCATTATACTCTGCGGCCTTCATCAGGTGCTTGGAAAACCTTCAAGGAATTTCAAACTGAACCCTTTATTTAATCTATGGGAGTAGATTGTTCTCATTCTTCTGACCATGTCTAGTTCTCATTAATAATGCTCAGTTGTTGCTTGCCCTGTTTCCACTGAGTCCAAGTACACACTGCCTGGCCTAGGGATTGAACTCACAATTACTATATCAACAGATTCATAAACCAACACTTTAATCCACTAGGCTATTGGACAATTCTGAGTAGAGAACTTGGAGCCTTAAACCTAGCCTGATGGTTGATATATATATATATAAAACTATAATCTAACATTCAATATTTTTCAACCAATCAGAATTATTCTGGATGATCTAATTTCTGGGACCACCTGGAACAGGCAAATTCAGGAAAAAGCTACCTTTTTGCCAGTGGAACTCCAAGTGGACAAGAGAGTGAAGTCCTAGTATTAAAATCCACTTTGTCAAAGCTACACTTCAAAATAACTCTGTTATATCAATCTTTCTTTTTAACATATGCAGAAAAATGCATAAAAATGAATATTAACTAATTTTTCTTGTCAACAGTATTACTCACATACATGCATAGACACACAAAGACATACAGTACAAGAACTTTACAATTTTAATTTAAAACGCGTCCACTCAGCATGTATACAAAACTTTTTATGCCGTATCTGGAACATTTGCCATAAACATTTTCACCATAGGAAAACTCGCTTCAGGAATTTTCGCTGAAGGAAACTTCGAAGTATTGGATTTTTGCTGCAAGACAATTTCATCACCTTTTTTTCTTCTATGCCCTTATCTTGAACGTCCCTTTTGGAGTAATGTTCAATTTAATATGCAAAGTACCTTGTTATCAAGTATATATGGATGTCTTTTTTACAAGGTCAAGCATCAGAAAAGAAATTAAAAAGAAACATTTATTTAAAAAATAAAAGACTAAAAATATATCAAATTAACAAAGAAATAATTTAAAATGTGTGAAAATTCCAAACAATGCTTTGTAAATAATGTGTATTTTGTGTTGGACTGTAATGAAGCATTTTCCACTGAAGTCTTGCATTGATATCAATCTATATTTTCTTCATTTGTATTGCAGATCCTTGATCTAAATCACACTTTTTCTTTTTTGTCTCTTCCGTTTTCAAATACGCAATTAGTTTCCACAAATTTGGGTGCATGTTAGTCAAGGAGCTCTGTACTGCATTGTGAAAGCCTTCTACGCTATACTTGATAACAAGGTAAGTACATATTAAAAAAAAAAATGTAGCAAAAATTCTATATAGCAAAGTTTTCTATGACAAAAATTTCTGAGGCAAGTTTTCCTATAGCAAAAATGTTTAAGGCAAATGTTCCTAGAACCTTTTTATGCAATTACACACTGAACTTTAATAACATTGTAAAATATTTTGTTTCATTGAAATATTAAATTGCATTGGTTGATCTAATAAAGTGGTTGTCATTTTTTGTAAGTGAAGGTGTTTGGAATATTTCATTTATTACATATCTCTACATATCTTTATAATACCATTTTAAGATATGTGAATAAAAACAGTACAAAAAAATTACTTTCAATTAAAGAAAATTTAATCATAATTAAAAACAAGGAGCTGTATCAAAATAATCCTATCATTATATTTTCTAGATAAGATTAGATGTAGTTCTGTGAAACACAGAATAGAGAATAATTATATTTAGCATCATAACATGTGTATATAAGTATATATATGTGCATATAACTGAAGCTATTTAATTAAGATACAAGTGGCCAACCATTATATAACACTTCAATCCACTAAGGCTATTGGACAATCCTGAGTAGAGAACTTGGAGCCTTAAACCTAACCTGCTGGTTGATGTATATATAAAACTATAATCTAACATTCAATATTTATATAAAGATTTTTAGTACCACACCAACTAAATAGTTGTCTTAAAAAAGGAACATTTTTATTAATCAAAAAGTGATATATAAGTATTGTCTCAATTAAGAATTGTCTCAATTAAGAATTGAAATTTAGGTACCTTGAAATTTTTAATCGAGATGATATATTTGCATCTGACTTTTTTATTAATAAAAATGTTCCCTGTTTTAAGTACTCTTCAAGTACAAATTGAGTTCTCTGAGCCACTGGTATATTTTGTATAGAAAAAAAACATTAAAATTCCCTTCCTTTCTGCCATGCAGTAATGGCCTAAGGGTAAGATATCTGACTGAGGTCAAATCAGTTGTGTTTCAATCCCAGCTTGAAGCAATCAGATGTCTAGCCACACTGAGGAGCTGTGATACAGCAAAACAGTCTGTCTGTGGATGACTATAAATATATATATATATATATATATATTTAGTCATGTGTCTGTCTGTGGATGGACATTATTTATATATTAAACAGTCTGTTTGTTGATGACTATATATATATTATTTGTATTAAACTTTATTGCTTGATCTAATAACTTGGTTGTCAATGGGTTTTTTTGAAGGTGCTCAGTGTGTTTCTTGTATTAGGAATAAGCCAATATTTCATTTACTATATAAAAACATTTTAAGATATAAGAATTAAAACAGCACCAAAAAAGCCTTATTTCTATTTGAAGAAAATTTAATTATAATTAAAAACAAGAAAGCATAACAAATCAAATATTCATTGCTTAAAAGTATATATTCTTGAGTGATTTTCATTCCATATACAAAAATGTAAGCATATTGTATGCGTATATGTACATACAAATGTATATGCACATATGCAGAAAGATATTAGGTTCCGATGAACTACATTCCTTAATTCCACTAGTTCTAACCTTCACAGCTAAGACCCGTCAGGCCATGTACACTGTAGCCAAATTTCTTCAATTTACATTACTTCAATAAATAAACTGGCAACTTTATTTTGAGCAGCCTTTTACAGATGTACAGAAGAACAAACATTAGGAGTATAGAGCTGAAGCAGACATTAGAAGGAACTGGAAACCCAATCCTAAACAGGAAACAAGGGATAAACTGCTATACCTGTTCACAAGGCCGAGGAGTGTGAACCAGACAATAGATAAACCTATAATGTGTTTGTGTGCAATGTCCACTATTTATAACTGTTCTATCACTAATGTTGAGCATTCTTTCACATAGATATTTCCATTTTAACTATATATATATATATATATATATATATATATATATATATATATATATATATATCAAATTTTAATTGGTAGGGATTATTTCAAAGAGGATTTTTAGTCTATATGAGAACACAATGTATAATACAGAGCAAATTATAATAATAATTAGGAAAAAAACCTTAAAAATCCATTGTCAGTAATAATTCTATTTTGATGAACATAAGTATATTCACCTCATCAGACCAACTACATTTTAAAATGTAGTCAATCTGATGAGATAAATACACTTATATTCATCAAAATAAAGTTATTACTGACAATGTATTTTTAAGTTTTTTTCCTTATTTTATATATATATATATATATATATATATATATATTAGCTTTCTGCAACTGTCAGTTTCAAGTATTGTCACAATCTTCAGGTCATAAAGGAAGGAACAATTAACCTGAAATTTATTCATTTCTTCAGCACCTGGAAACTGCAACAGAACATAAAATTGACAGAGCAGAACTATTATTATATTATAATCAAAGCTCTGTATTTTATATTGAAAACTTTTACTACACGTGCACTTTTTCTGCAAATATTAAATTCACACACACACATATATATATATATATATATATATATATATATATATATATATATCCAGACAACTTTGATTAAAAAGAACCAAAAAAATCAATCTGTTTAAATTTTAATTGATATTTTATTAAAAAAAAATTAAACAGACCTTTCGGTTCTTTTTAATCAATCTTGTTTCGAAGAATACTTGTTGCCTAAATATGCCATATATATATATATATATATATATATATATATATATATTTAGACAGCATATTGAATAATATAGACATATTGTATCTACTTATTTTTATACTGATTCTTTCCATTTGTCTATTCAGTTTCTTGGTGTTAAGATGAAATTCATCAAGGAAGGTGCCTAGTTTGTTTTGGGTTTTTTACCCAAATACTTTGCACACACACGTGTGTGTGTGTGTAATTGAGATAGAGACAGATAGCTGTAGTGTAGACAGTATGGACACAAAATCAACACTGCATGGTAACAATCAGTTTCACACTTCCAGCAATGTTCAGACTATTTGAAGATTGATTATATAAGTATTGTTGATCTGAAGGTAAATTGACATGTGTAGCTGACAGTCATCATTCAGTGTTGATAATGTGTGTGTGTGTGTGTGTGTGTGTGTGCTATAATGTTCCTAACTACCATACTTAGCATAAGTTAAGACACTTGATGTTGCTTAAATTTGGTTTCAGGCTCAAATCCACAAGTGTGTGAAATATGAATGTCATAGTAGCATAGTACCCATAAAAAACATGACAGGATTATTTACATATAGAATCAATGTGGTTTCCCTGCACTCTGTGAACAGTATTACACAGCAATTGTTGATTCCTATGTCCACACTGGCTATATCTACAAACACAATCTCTGATACTGAGCATTCTTTCCCCCGAAATATATAGCAAATTGTATGTAAACAATATGACATGTGCATTTTCTGTTTGTAATTTGGCTAAAATTACATTATTCATTAAATTCAATCAATGCATTATTATTCATTGAATTCTTTTTTTCAAATTTTTTCGGTAATTGTTCAACTTGAGATTTTTCTTGTTAAAAAGTTGAATTTTAAATTTATGAATAAAAACTAGTGAATTTTATTTTATTTTTTCGAGACTTATCATGAGCAAAATTCACGGATTTGGACGAAAACATAAAAAAAAGATCCCAGCCCAGAAAAATCCATGAAAATTTTTGATCCTTAAAAAAGTCAGTTATGCTCTTTTTTGTAACGTAGTGGGGGGAAACAAATATTCGTACACATACAAATTTTTATAATTTATTGTATTTTCACACTTTTCATATTAACTAAATGACATAGATGCATAATAATAACTTAGGATGCATAGAAAACAGAAAAAAATTTTGATTTAATAAATTGTACGAATACTCTTTTTCACTCATTAAAATAGGTATGGGATTTCAATTACTTCTAGTTCTGTGGGGTGAGTTATGTTGGTTTTTTAAAAGAGGATGTGCTGTTTAGTGTTATTGCGAGCTAATGTACTTTTTGTTATTTTGATGTATTTTTTTGTTAACAAAATTAAATTTTTATTCGTCTTTTAATGCAACAATTAGTTTAACACAGGAAAAGAGATGTTTATCATTACAAACAATAACAACATGAAATGAAATTTATTACAAAAAAAAAATGTTATTGGACCCGGTTGATGAACACAGGGTTGTCGGCAGTGTGTGTAAGAAGCAAGAATTTTTTTCTCATTCCTAACTCTTATTTTCTTTCTCTTTATTTTAAAAAGAAAAATTACCCTCTCCGTCATAAAAATGTATCAATCCAATTTCATCAGCAAAATAAAATTTAATTACATTTTTCAGCAGTTATTAGAAACTGTGTTTAAATTAAAACGTAATTCACCTGAAAAATGTCATCACTTGTTTTGTTAGTTGTTCATTTTTTTTTTTTAACGTTCAACAAAAAAACGTTATTTCACTTTCACCCTCAGGCAGTTTTAAGCAGAATTTTAAGTTTTCAGAAATTTCACTTAAATTTGAACCTTTACTCCTTAATTCTTTTTCTTTCAATTTCAAGAATAGTCAAGAAAAGTAAGGGTTTCCTGAACGAATTTAATTAAAACCTGTTTTTGCTGTTAGATTTGATTTTTAAAAAAATAATGTTACTTTTCAACCGCTTGATTTGGATCTTCCTTAAAAAGTCGTCATTTTTTGTTTCCACAAAGTATTCATTATTGTTTTTGACTGTTTATTATTCATTGCATATTGATTGAGTAATAATGGCCCTCAAAATATATTTTTACAGATAATCAATTTTTATTTAACTTTTTCGCTTAGCAGACGAATTTGGAATAATCATAGCACCTAACTTAATATAACTGAATAAAAATAACAGAATTCAATTTTGTTTGACAATGACAACCCCTAAGTTGACACTTGACAGTGAGATTTATTAATTAATCGTAAGAGAGTTAACGTCGAAAGAATCAAAATTGTTCGTGATCTCTAACAAAAAGCCTATGCACGTTCTTGAATAAAAACAGATTATGTGAAAAAAGCATATTATTTCGAACTTAAAATTAAAACTTATAAAGTTAAAAAGACATGGTTTTCCATTTAATTCCGTATATGACAGTTATGATTTTTTTAGACATTATGTTGCTAATTTCCTGTTTGCCTTAATGATTATAAATATTGAATAAAGAAAGTTAAAAGAGCCCAGTTCAAAAGTTTCAAAAGGTTAATGAGTAAGACAGACACCGGAGGAAAAGATACAAAGAAACGTTTTACTTTCTTATTCAAGTCTAACTACCAATATGACTTATGAGTACTGTACTAATGGTACAGGCAGTTTGTAAGGACACGTGTGTTTAACTTATTTCCAAACAAAAACAGACTTTTTGTGAGATTGTATCCTTAGTAACACGTTTTCATTTAGAAGATTTAAAGAAAATAAATTTCTTAATTAGAGACATTATAAAATAAAATATAATCCCTTCTTACAATCAAAGAGAAATATTAAATTAACTAATTATACTGGGCAAAATTTATGAACTGTCGATCTTTACGTCACTTTGTCCTAAAAAAAAAAAAGAAACAGACAAAAAAAAAAAAAAATACATTTTCGTTTTACTTTTTTCGTCTTTTCCAACGCCTTGTGAAATGTCATTGCTTCAGTTTTAATCATCTATGACACGAAAACTTCATCTAATAAGAAGAGGAAATATTTTCAATTTGTCAATATTATTACCTACCGTAACAGAAACAAATGAAAAAAAGGAAATACCGAAAAGATTATTGCTAAATTTCTGGCAACTTTTTTCACTATACATTTCCATGCAGAAAAAAAAAAAAAAAAAAAAGTAAAAGAAGAAAGTGTACGGGGTGTTATCATTCCATAAGATCTTTTTACTCAAACAAAGACAATTGAATCAATCAATAAAAAACAGGTTAGGTTCAGGTGTGTGCATCACAACTTGTCACTAGGAAAAAATGTTGTACACTTTTCAAGATTTTTTTTTATTTTTATTTTTTTTTTTTTTTACTACATTTTCGGTTTTATTTTTATGCATTTATTTTTTTTTAGTTTGATCTAAAGTTTAAGTTCTTACCTGATGGATTGTTTTATATTCGTGCTCCAAATTTTAAACTTACTTTTTGCTGCTAGCTACGTCCTAACTCTTCTTTTTTGTTTAATCACGCAGACAGCAAAGTAAAAAAGGAATCCAGTTTTGTTTTCTTTTACAAGATACATTTCGCTAGTGAATGAGTTACATAATATTTCCCCGTTGACATTTTATGTCAGCTGATAATTCTGTGAAGTTTTTACGGCTACACACACAAACACACTAGCCATGGGGCACTTTTACAAGGCTCGGAGAAGGAAAAAAAAGGACAAAAAAGAAAGGAGAGTGAAAAAAAGAAAAAGTTAATAGAAAAAAAAAAGAAGCAGCGAGATGAACAAAAGTTTACTGTTGTTGCTTGGAAGGAAAAGGAGGTGGGTAGCTTGAATAAGTAAGTTACTGCTGTTATGCGGAAAGGACAGGTAATGTCATAGTCATATCGTAGCGTCAGTTATAGAAGGTGTGAAATAATTTGTGACTAAAAATTTAGGATTCTGATGATGAACATTGAACAACTTCACAGAATACGATTGTTTTAAACTGAAACATCTATGACATTTTGAATATATACTATTATACACTTTGAAGGGGAAAAGTCCCAAATTCTAACCTACCTAATGTTTTAAAAGTTAAACTAAACACTTTAGTTTGCTTTGACGACAAAAACAAACGTTGGAGATTGAAAGGGTTGACTTATGTAATTTTTTTTTTAAATATTTCTTATTTTATTTAACATTTTTTAGATTTATTTTGTAATTTAAGTTACGTAATAATAATACACTTTTTTTATTCTTGTGAGCACTTTGGAATGTGGCCTATATCTGTGTTGTTAGTTTAATGTTAAGTTACGCATATCAATTTTTTTTTCTTTTAGTTAATAAAAAACTAAAAAAGTTTGACAAGTTAAAAGTTTTTATTTACTTTTAAAATTAATTAATGGCAGTACAGTTCATCTTAATCGTATTGTCTGTCATATAGTCCAAAAGACAAATTTTGTCTTCAGTTTTAGTAACCTTCTCTCCAATTTTGATAAGAACAGATAGAAAATAAAACCAGTAACTGAAAGAAAGCGAATTTTTAAAATTCTGCGCTCTTTGTGATTTGAGCTCGAAAAATAATGTTAAATAAATCATAGTTAAAAATAAATTATTAGCAAATAAGGCGTGTTCAAATGACAAAATACGTTGTCGTTATCAAATATGTAAATAAGAAACTAGTTTTCAAGTCTTTTATATTTTTGTTTTTTGTGTGTCAAAAAATGAGACGAGAATACTAATACAAAAGAGAAAAAAATGAAAAACATCTGTGGAATCTTGTTTTGACCGTAAAGATTTTCTTCTTACTCCAATGATTTTTTTTACTGGTGAGTTGTAAGGTGACATGCGTCTATAAAAAATAAAATAAACACGTTTTTCAAAAAGAAAGCATTTTTTTAAGTAAAAAAAAAAATTTTTTTAAATTGCTTTCTTTTTAAAATGTGTTTTTTATTTTATTTTATTCAAATTTTTAAATCCATCAAATGAGGGTTTTCTTAACTTTTATTATTTCATTTTACAAAGAAATTTTATTTGTAAAATAAAAGATTTTTAGGATTTGTCTGATGAACAACTTAGTGTATTTTACTTTTTCTTTTTTTCTTTTTTGTGAATCGTTGCGGTTTTAACTCTAAGTCGAAAATATTGTACTTAGAACGCCAATGTTGTTTAAGGAATTGTGTAGTGTAATAAAAAAAGTGTTTATGTCGACGAGCCAGAGTATAATCTGACCTGATTCATTTTTGAAACCTTCCCATAATCATGCGACAACATATTTTTATTTAAGTGACACTTTCTTTTGAAACATAAAAATGAAAATAATTTCATAGACTCGACAATTGACCAACTTAATTTCTCAACCGAACGATAATAACAACGTTGTATGCCTACAACACGACATATATCACCTCACAACGCAAACCAATATTTTATATTTTTATCTCTCTCTATTAGGGATTTCAAGCGTAGCTTAGGTGTGGCACTAGGCGGCAAATATGGAGCATTTAGTGAGGATCGAACTCACTTACTGACTCAGTCGTTATTGATCTAGCGAGACAAGCTTGCTAACCACTACAGTACACCACATCAAAGTGCTCCTTTTTTCTCATCGTAGCTTAGATGTGGCACAAGGCCAAAAAAAGTATGGGCATCCAGTGAGGATCGAACTCATTATCAGTCGTAATAATTGCTAGTGAGAAAAACTTGCTACACTACGTCGAAGTTCCTAACCCACAACTAATATGATGCCAAAAAAAAACTCGGAATTGAAATTTCGTATCATGCCGCAATAACAATTACACACGTGAATATGTAAAGTTAAAAAAAAAAAAAGAAAGAAATAGATTACAGTACTGAATGCGTACAGAAAACCTAAAGACTGTGTGCCTTCTTTTCTTTTCTCTTTTTTTTTTTTTTTTCTCACTGTTTGCTTTAGGTAAACAGCCAAAATAAACCCCGAAAAAACTGAATGTATAAAAAAAAAGATGTTAGAAAAAGAAAAAAAAACAATCTAAAGATACGAGACACGTTCTTAAATAGCCTCGTCAGATCTAAATTACAATCAAGTATCAACTAATTGTCGCTTGTCGAGATCAAAGATTAAATATGGTTTTGAGAGAATGAACCTTGAACGTTTTAAAGGGGACCATCGTTCTTTGAACCTCGTGGACTACAGAATCACAAACCAACAAATTTAGCAAATAACAGAAACTGCATCACTTGAGGACTTTCAACAGCGGCAACAACTAAAACGAATAGCCCATTAACAGTAACTCGAAGAGAAAATAATGATATAGTTATAATCTTTCTTTCTTTTTATGTGCCATGTCCTTTCAGGACGTAGGTGATCATGGCTCTCCACCTCCCTCTCTCTCTTGCAGCTCCCAGCAAGTTCCTTCCTTCCGCTTCCTCCCTCAGACCACGTTCTGTCATCCACCTTGTCAGGTATGTCATGCGCTGCTTTCCCTTTTCTCTCTTTCTCTCTGTTTAACCTGTGAGTATTAGATTCTCCAGGCCCTCCTTCCTCACTATGTGTCCCAGAAACTTCAGCTGCCTCTTTCTGGTGTAAAGTATAAGCCTTCTCCCTGTTTGTAACTTCTCTAAGACCTCATAGTTGTTTACATGCTCGGTCCATGATATCCTTAGCATCCTTCTATTAGAACGACATCTCCGTCGCCTCGAGTCTCTTTGAGGAAATCCTCCAACATTCGCTGCCGTAAAGGAGGACACATGTCACGTAACAGCTCATTATTCTTTTCTTTGTTACCATAGAAATTCTGTCTCCTAGCTTTTGGAATGCGTCCTTGGCCATCCCAATACGTCTACGGATCTCAGAGTCGCACTTACCATCCTCTGTCAAAACGCTTCCCAGATATTTAAACTCTCGCGGCTGCTTGATTCTAGTGTTTCTGACCTGCAAATCGCATTTCGGGCTCTTCCTCTTACTGATGACCATGCATTCTGTCTTCTTGTAGTTTATGCTTAGTCCTTTCTTCTCACTCTCCTTCACTATCTTCTGTGGGAGATTTTGTAATTTCTCTTCCGTGTCTGCTATCAGTACTGTGTAGCTCATGTTGTCGAGATTGTGGCCGCCAATTCTAAATCCCGGTAGGGCTTCCAATTCTCTCAGGATTGCTTCTCTGTATAGGTTGAACAGTTCGGGTGAGCAAACCCATCCTTGCCTTATGCCCCTTTCTATTTTCGTATATTCATTGAACGCGTTCCCTATGCGTATGCATGCTCTTTGCTGCCAGTATAGGTTCTCGATTATTCTGATATCCCTCACGGATATATCAAGGTTGCTGAGTAGTTCCATCAGATCGGAGTTTGATATTCCACATTGCATCAAACAAAAGGTTAGGGAAGAATCTCTACATCAATGCTGGAAAGAGCGAGACTTGAGAAACCTATTTTTCCGGAAAAGTTGTTTTAACAGAAATATTTCATAAATTTCTTCTTTTTTTTTATCATTTCATCCCAAGCAAGGCGGGAGGGCCACTGGTATGCAGGGGGGGTACAGAGAGTGAAAGTGAGAGAAAAGACTGTGTAAACGGCGGATTGTGAAAAGGATAAAAGATGAACGGGGTTCAAGTCAGCAGAAGATGGCAGTTAACGTTGCATTTACATTTTGGAAGATTGTAATTATCAGGAAAGAAAGTAAGCGGAAGGGCGTTCCACTGTCGGGAAGTGTGCGAAAAGAAACTGTCGGAGTAGAAGAGGCGGTTACATTTAACTATTTCAACATTAAAAGGGTGAGACCTAGGTGCTGATCTAGTAGCACGCTTAAATTCTTGTTGACGGGGCACCAAGGGAAAAAGCTCGTCGGAGCTATTACCATGAAAATATTTGTAGAAAAGACAGAGGGAAGCCACATCATATCTGTGAGAAAGTGACTGAAGTCGAGATGCCAACTCAAGATACTTTTTCGTATTTTGTCAAAGAACCTCGAGATGAACAGCAGGATCACTAGACCAGATATGGCAACAGTATTCAATGCACGAACGAATGGTAGATTTGTAAATGCGCAAGATGGACCCTGCTGATTAATAATAGTGTCGTATCGTGTTGGAACTCCCTCATTTTAAAAGAATAACCGGAAGAAGAACCTTAACCTTCCAGGACCAGCGATTGTTGTAAAACTGATTCAGGATATAAAAAGGCCTCAAAGCTCAAAAAGCAGTATTTGATTAAAGTGTAGTATTTGTTCCAACATATACCAGCCAGACATCCTCGTCAGAAGCAACGATATGCGATAAACTGTCCTTTTCAGGGCAACACTCTTCAACGACTACAAAACTTTCTTTTCCAGGACAATACTTAACCGGCACAAACAAAAATGTCCTTTTCATGACAACACTTTACAACGACTACAACGCTTTTCCGACCCTCTATATGAAGAGATGCTCGCTAGTGCACTGTAACCTTACTTTTGTCGATGTATTTTGTCTGACAAAATAAACTTGGCAATATATATATATATATATTTACTCAAATCTTCGTTTTGCTTCTTGTCTTTCGTCATTTAATATCTGTTTGTGGGCTAATATACCTCCCGCAACAGTAGCAATTGCTATTCGGTCAATGAATGCCGAATATTTTCCATATAAATGGGTAATTATTATTATCTGATCAGAAGAACACAAAACTATAACATCGACAAAAACGTTTAGCGTAAATCTTCGTCGGGCATGCTTCTCTCTCTCTGAGTGTGTGTGTGTCGTGTTCCTTCTGAACGCATGTAATCATGGCTTTCCACAACTTCCTGTCTTTTGCAGCTTTCAGCAATGCTGTATCCTTTACGTCTCCCACCTCTCACTTTGTAGCATGTCTTCCTCCATCCGTTTACATAGTCAAGCATGTTATTTACTACTTTCCTCTGCTGATCGCCGATGTATCCTGTAAGTGTTAAATTCTCCAAACCTTCTTTCCTCATAATGTTTGCAAATCTTTTTCGCTGTCTCTATCTGGCTGTTAGCAACAGTTTCTTTGTAGTCCATATTCTCCTTAAAACTTTCTTATTTGTCGCACGTTAAGGTATTCTCAAAATAGAAACAAATTTCAGGTGACTCAAATTTTTTCTTCATCTGTGACGAAATTAACTAGACTTCATTCTATACAAGAGAGTAGAAATTTCATAGCGTTATAGTCGTCTTTTCTTCGTTTCTAATGTTATTTCTCGATCGCTTAGTACGAGGGTAAGTAAAAAATTATCTGCACTTTCACCATAACATATCTTTAAGCATGTCACGCTGCCTTCTGCTCATACGGGTTCATAGTTAGCACTACTGTGTTTTTAGCTTGATCGCGCCAATTTTATTGCTGCTGTTACAGTATAAACATGACCGCTCTGCTAGCAGTGTGCACCAAGGAGGAACAAAGCGCAGTGATCCAATCTCTCTAGTCGGAAGATGTATCAGGGACTGAAATTCACCGGAGGCTTTTAACACAATACGGCGACAGTACACTACCGCGTAGAAGTGTGTATGAGTGGATCGAGAAGTTTAAAAGTATCTAAACAAGCGAGACGCCCGTCAACTTCCACCACTGACGAGAAGATTCGGCAAGCTCGAGAGATGATAATGACGAACCAGCGAGCAGGACGGGCGCGAGGGTCTCGACCTCCCCCCGCTTTTAAACTTTGATACGTCCTCCTCTCTACAACATGTCGATTTCAAAATTTTCCGAGATATATTATTCACTTAAGTGACTTAAAAGAACTGTTCAAAAAAAAAAATTACAATTTAAAAAAATAAGCGCTATTAAAATTAGCACTTCTACTTCCCTGTAGGCATGGATCCCCCACGCGGTTGAGAGGTTCGGGTCGGTGTAGTAAGGCACCGGCGCTGTCGATTGACAATATAACTTTGGTAGAAAAATAAATAAATAAAAAGTACAAAAAGCAAAATAAACGCTGCTGAAACTAGCCCTTTTTGGGGCTCCAACCTCGTCGGGGGTGGGATGGGGGATCCTGCATAATACGCACCACACCGGCCATGTAGATACACGATGTATATTATTAGTTAATGGCTGACAATGTAACGTCAGTTTAAATATAATTTTAAAAATGGCGGATGACCATAAAACAGTGCTGAAAAAAATGGCAGAGTCACAACGGAGCCCCCAAAATGCGCCTCCCACCGGTCGGGATTTTCGGGTGTAAGCCGCGCCGACCGTGTCGGCGAGTTACCATCGATTAAATAGCATGTTCTCTGTAGATTCTGTTCACTGCGCTTTGTTCGTCCTTGCGACTAGATTTACACTGTAACAGTCAGCAAAAAAAAAAAAAAATGGCGCGATCAAGATCAAACTTCGATCACGTGACCACAATATTAGCACCTATATGCACGCATGAGCAGAAGATATGTGACAAACCTAAAGATATGTTTTGGCGAAAATGCGGATATTTTTTACTTACCTTCGTACTTTACTCAGTTTCTGAAAATATTTTGTTATTTCAATGGATTTTTAAATTTCTGTTACACTTTCTATCATCTGTTTTTCATTTCCTTACTTGTTTAATATTGACCCTCCCAATGTGTAATTAGAATCGTGGACTGTCTCTTTTGCTCATCACCGGTCATTCTGTCTTCTTACAACTAATGGCCAGTGCTTTCATCTTGCTTTCCTTGGTTACTTTATCTAACAGTACGTTCAGTTTTCTTTCTGAATCGGACATCAGTACAGTATCATTTGCGTAGAGTATGTCGTTATGGTTACGTCCGCCGATAATAAATTCTCGTAGAATCATTTCGCTAAACAGGTTGAACAATAAATCCAACGAGAAAGCACATATCGTATTCCGCTTTCTGATTTCAGGTACTCACTTAATTCGTTGTCTGTTCGCACACACGCTTGTTACAAATACAGACTGCGGATTTTTCGTATATCATTTTCATGTAGATCAAGGTTTTCTAAAATTTCATTTCCCGTCGTACTTTATAGAATACCTTAGTAATCTATGAAAAAGATTTTTTTTTTTTTTTGCATTTCTCTTGCTTGTTTTGACTGCATTCTGACCCTGAATATTGCATATTTATTAGTATAAAACTACGTTATTTTTGGCATGATTCTTCTCCGATTTCTCTTCATTAGTACCCAAATTATTAGTTTTGTTATGTTGCTCATCAAGCTGAATGTTCATTGAAGCTCGCATTCATTTGCACCTGTTCTCATTGGCAATGCTATAAATATTTGATCTGCTTTGATCTTCCGATATTAACGCCACTATTTCATTTATCATTTCAGTAGACTTATCTTTGTCCGCATTTCTATAACAACCTCATCTAGTTCTATTACATGTTCCTCTTCTTCTTGACTAGTCCTATTCTAATTTCCGATTTTTACATCACGGGCTTTTCCAAGCTATTATATGCTATTCGTTTTCTCCTTTTTACTATGGATCCATCACACAGTTACAGTACCGTTTCTTTTTCAATAATGACCGTTCTTGCTTTGGATTTCATAAATCCTGGCGAAGAGCATGTTTTCTATCCTGTTATTTTTCTTGATCTTTTTGTGTATGCCTGCTGCATTTGTGTCCTTCAGGTTTTTCGATCTGTGAGCATTTCCTGTTTTGCCAATCCTCTTTAGTCCTTTTGCACTTCTCTCATATGCTTTTGTTTACTCTTGTATACTTTCTGTCGTTTATTAGGACTATCTGCTGTCTCTCATTAAGTCGTGAATTTCACTTGTCATTCACATCTTTTTTTCTCTTGTTTTTCCTCGGGGTGACTTCTTTTGCTGTTATTGTCACTACGACTGTTAAGGTGATCACCAAAGTTTTCTACTTATTCTTTACTGCGACTATGTATGCCTGTTTGCAAATGGAGTCATATTGCAGATTTTTCATATGACGCTTTAAGCCAACGTTTCTAAACATTCTTACCCTTACAGAACCCTTGAAATGGTTTTCATGTTTCAAGAAGCCCCGGCATAAAAATTATTATATACTATTATTAATATCTCTCTTATATATTTTCCGGATAACTGGTTTAAGGAAAAAATGTCAACTTTATTAGCAACGCGAAAAAAAAACATATTGCTCATTTATGAGATCTTGTTGCGGGATACTATGATGCTTGAATGAAAATAAGTCACCACTTTGTTGTAAGATTTTATACTTTTGATACGAGTGTGTGTACGTTGTATAGTGAATACTTATGGACTCCTGGAACATTTATACCGCAAAAAATATTGGTGGACTCATATGAGTCCGGGTAAGAATAAAACTCAGCACAACAAATATAAAACAAACGGTAATTATATGCATGTATTAACAAAAAAAGCAAATGCATGTATACACAAAGGAAAATACATTGCTGTGTGTATGTGTGTGAAAAGGCAGTTGTGTGTATGTGCGTGTGTAAGTGAGTTCAGAGAACGTTCGACTACATCTGGGAACAAGAGGGAAAATAGAGAAGATGAGAGAATATGCTTGTCTTTTTATAGATTTAAGAAGCGCAAAGCCAAGTGGGACAATGCATAACCACACACCGAGGATTTCATTCACAAATAAAATCTGTAGACACACACGAAATTAAACATAAATACACAATATCATTATAATTTATTATAATAATCAAGGATTTTCCATCAGTATGCCGTACGTGTATAGTAAAATTACGAATATAAACTTAAACAAAAATGACTAAAAAATGCATTAGCCTATTTATCACTGTTTCTCGCGGAACCAGTAGCGACCTCTTGCGTAAGCCTAGGGTTCCGGAGAACACCGATTGAGAAACACTGCTTTAAACCATTACTTTGGTTTTCTTTAATTTTTTTCATTTTTGTAGTTTGCATACAGCTGAGAGTTAACTGAGAACGTTAATAATGGCACAGATAATAATGCCACAAGTGAAAAAATAGGAAAAAATGGCACAAGTGGAAAATAGACTCTTTAAACAGATTAAAATTAAACACCACTAGCTGTTTAATTTTAAGCCATTTAAAGTTAAATTTCTAATCAAGAGGACAGTTGTTGCCTGTTTATTTATTTCTGGTTCACTTATCCGGGACCCGCCATGTACACACCATTGATCTCAGTGGCTCTATCACAACCCCCATTATGGAAGTCATATTAAGTAATAAAGGAAAAGAGAAGATTTGCTTCCAAGGATACATTTATACAAAACAGATTATAAAAACAACTCAGATTGAGATTTTTTTCGTTATTCTTCCACTTGTGCTATTTTTACCGGTGCCATTATTACCTAAATTCTGCCAGAATATAAACAATTTGGTATATTTTAATATGGTGCCTCGTTGTAGAGTACTGCAATAATCAACGTGTTAGTGTAGTAAACCCTTATTACTGCAGTGTAACGAATTTGATCTTCACTGAGTGACACACGTATAGATAAACAAAAGAAATCCTATAAAGAGCGGTACAACATTTTAAATTGTATCTCTACAAAATAAAGGTTGCCTCTTTGTGCCGTTTCTATAAATACTTTCATAATAATTGTTAGGATGAGCTCATCGCTATAATACCTACTTTTTGAATTTAAGTGCAGTACTAAGTAACGGAAGTTCTATGCTAACAATTTCTTTTCTCGCACTTCTCGCTTGTTGAACTCCCTTCCGGTTCCATATTTTCCAGCCAGCTTTAATCTTCAAAAATATAAATGTAATGTCAATCGCTATCTACTATCTGCCTGATTACTTTCTTTGTTATCGCTCATTGGTAATGTTTCTGTTTTTAATTCTTCCACACCCAGTAGCTTTTTGTGTCTTAGTGGCTTTACTTTCTTGCTTGAGGTGAATTCGATTAAAAAAAGAAGCATCAGTTTAATTTCGACCAGTCAGTGAAGAACTTAGTAATCATCTGATTCAAATATCTAAAAATGCTACACTCCATGTCAAAGAAGGTAGTGCTCAACGATGTTGAGATATCGTGATTCTTTGAAAAAGTGCCCGGGGCACTGATTTACAGGCCGAGAGAGAGAGAGAGAGAGAGAGAGAGAGACTTATTCAAGGACGACGGTTACTGAAAAATCATCCACATGTGAAAAATTGAAACGCTTATCTTTTATAATTTGGAATGATTCTATTTACCTTTCACAAATTAGAAAATCAAGATAATAGATTTTCAAATAGCAGTGACAAAATATTTGTCACGAAGACTGATGAGCCCTTCAGAATATATTGTAATGTATATGGTAATGGTAGGAATTACCTTTTCATAAAGAAACGTTCGGCATTCATTGAAGTAACAGTCGGTTGAAATTTATCAAATCTTTCTCTTAAAAGTAAAACAGTTTTTCAAGAAAATAGGTCCCTCAAGTTCACTAGCTGTTATCACTAGGGCGTAGGTGATCATGGCTCTCCACCTCCCTCTATCCCTTGCAGCTCTCAACAAGTTCCTTCCATCTGCTTCCTCCACCAGACCACGTTCTGTCATCCACTTGCCTAAGTCCGCCAGGTATATCACGCGTTGTTTCCCTTGTTTCTCTTTCCCTCTATTCGACCCATGTGTATCAGATTCTCCACGCCCTCCTTCCTTATTATGTGTCCCAGAAACTTCAGCTGCCTCTTCCTGATATTAAGTATAAGACGCCTCCTTGTTTGCAACCTCTCTAAGATCTCATCCTTGCTCAGACGCTCGGTCCATGATATCCTTAGCATCCTTCTGTAGAACCACATCTCTGTCGCCTCGAGTTTCTTCTTCTTCATCATCTTTGAGGAAATCGTCCAACATTCGCTGCCGTAAGATGACTGAACTGTTACATGACAGATGTCACGTAAGAGTTCAGTAATCTTTCCTTTGTTACCAAAAATGCCCTCCTGTCTTGCAGTACTCTGCCCAACTTTTGGAATGTGTCCTTGACTATCCCAATACGCCTATAGATCTCAGTGTCGCACTTACCGTCCTCTGTCAAGGCACTTCCCAGATATTTAAACTTCCGCAGCTGCTTGATTCTAGTGTTTCCGACCTTCAAATCGCATTTCGGGCTCATCGTCTTATTGACGACCGTGCACTCCGTCTTCTTGTAGTTTATGCTTAGTCGCTTCTTCTCACTCTCTGTTGCTACCTTCTGTAGGAGATTTTGTAATTTCATTTCTGTGTCTGCTATCAGTACTGTGTGATCTGCGTATCTTATGTTGTTAAGATTGTGGCCGCCAATGCTAAATCCCGGTAGGGTTTCCAATTCTCTCAGAATTATCTCGCTGTATAGGTTAAATAGGTCTGGTGAGAAGACGCATCCTTGCCTTACGCCCCTTTCTATTTTTGTGTATTCACTGCACTCGTTCCCTATGCGTATGCATGCTGTTTGCTGTCAGTATAGGTTCGTGATTATTCTGATCTTTCTAGTATTAGAAAGCCTAAATACTTGCGACTAGGGCCAGTGCGTACTACCCTCGACCGTGGAGAGTGCGAAGCCTGTTTGAATGCTCCGGGAAGTGCATTGAGAGCCTCGCTATGTTACCAATATTTGCTTTTTTCTCCCTACATTTATATATGTTACAAACTAAACTAACTGACTATTAAAAACTATTACAAACTAACTGACTATTAAAGGATGAAACATTTTCGTGGATTTTGACGTCAGTCTGGGAGTGAAGGTGTCCAAATCCGCGAATTTGCTTTGCCCAAGCTAAGTTTAAAAAAAAAAAAAAACACTATATAAAATTCACTATTTTTATCCATCATGTTGAAGGTGTTAAATTATTCAATATTTTAACAAGAAAAATCTCAAGTTGATGTTAAAAATTGCCGCAAAACATTGTTGATTTATTTAAGATGGAATGATGTATTATGACATCTCTAATTTGTGTTTAGAGGCATTGTATTTATTTTCTATTTTTCTGGTTTAATTATTCACCTATATTGCATATGATCCATTTGTGCTCGCAACGCACACATGTGCTGACAAAGGGGACTATAGAACAATAGCTTGGAGCCCAAAAACCGATTATGGAAAAAAATTCTAAATGATAAAAATTATTCAGTGAACCTTTGAAAAGATATTAGGCCAAGTAAAATTGATTTTTTAGAGTCAAATGAAGTTTTGGAAAATACGAACGAGGGATGATCAACATACATTTTATGAAAGTTGGAATAAAATAAGCGAATGAGGTGGGAATTTCTATCGTTTTATTTAGAACTAGCAGTAGAGCCCGGCGTTGCCCGGGATGTAACAGTAAGAGATAGATCAAGTATCGACCATCATAAAGACTGAAAAATAAAATTGACAAAGATTATTGTTTAAGGTTGACGGACACGCATGTCTTAATTAGATTTTTTTTGTTTTTTTGTTTTTTGGGGGTTTTTTTACGAATTGGTCAAACCCAAACTCAAACAAAAACATTGTTTTCAATCGTTATGAGTCTAACGATTGAATATAATTTTATTATAAACAATTGTCTTGTAAATGGAATTTTTAAAGCATTCTGAATGTAAAAATAAAGAAAAAGTGTGCAAGACAATAAGAAACACTACCTGCCAAAAAAAAGTGAAGTTTTGTTGAAATCGGTTGAAAAATGTAGGAAATCCGATCCCATATATAAACGAACACACACACACACAACCTGGGTTTTATAATAAGTATAACTCGATATGAGTTGTTTCTCTTTCATTCTCGCGACAGCGATGCCTTTTAATCGTGTTTTCAAATTGATTTCGTTCAAAAACAATAGTGTTTTTCCAATTTTTGACGCCGTCAGAACCACCGCAAGGTAATTTTACGTAGTCCAGAGAAGTTTTGTTGAAATCGGTTGAAAAGTGTAGGAAATCCGATCCAATATATAAACGAACAGACACGCACACGCGCGCGCGCACACACGCACACACACAAACACACACACAACCTGGGTTTTATAATAAGTATGATTGTAAATAAAATTTACAGAAGAAGAGATACCTGAAGACAAAGAAGAGTAACGCTATTCACAGCATCGACAAATCAAAATTTACCAGGGTATTTTTAATTTGTTTCGCCCTTGTAAGTTGATATAAGAAAATTTTATATATTTTCTTCTTTATGTGCCATGCCCCCTCAGGATGTAAACGATTATGGCTCTCCACAATTTCCTGTCCTTTGTAGCTCTTAATAATTTTTGTTATTTCTCCTAAACCTGGTTCCACCATCCATTTACTCAAGCTCATTAAGTATGTTATGCGTTGTCTTCCTCTGTCCCTCTTGCCCGTGAGTATCAGATTTTCCAAGCACTCCTCTCTCATTATTTGCTCCAGAAATTTCAACTGTCTCTTCCTGATGTTAAATATAAGTTTCCTTTTTGTTTCCATTTTCTCTAAAACTTCGTTGTTGCTCACATGTTCAGTCCATGATATCCTCAGTATCCTTCTGTAGAACCACATTTCTGTTGCTTCAGTCTCTCCTTCATCTCTGAGAAGATTGTCCAGCATTCACTGCCATAGAGGAGGACAGACATCACGTAAATTCGGTACTCTTTTTATTGTTTCTAACGAATTTTTTTTGCTTTGTTTTTTTTATCTAGGGTATCCAAAAATGTACTCACTTTTTTGACTTCTTAAAACTTCTTTAATTTTTTTCTTTTTTTTTTCAGATCCATGCATTTAATTTCATTTAATATTTAATTTAAACCGTCAATCTACTTTGTAAGTTAATATAAACATTAATATTTCTTAATTTTATTTTTAACCATTAATCTTGTTTGCAAGTCACTTAAAGCATTTAAAGAGTAAGTATATTTTTGCGGGGACACTTTGTATGTTTGGAAGAGATCGCTTATTTGAAATTAAAAACAGACTTTCCTATTATGGAGGACGTTAAAATTACTTCTTGGTAAGAGCGTTTATCCGAGGGAAAGGTCTTCTTAAAAATACTTTTTCATAGAGCACTTACTTCTTGATGGGGAGCGCTTATTCGAGAGGTAATAATTCAAGGGGGTGTTTAAATTCTTCCTGATATGTACGCTTATTCGAGGGAAGCGATTATTTGAGGGGGCGTTAATAAAAAAAAATCTTGATGGGAGCGATTATTCGAGGGAGATGCTTATTTAAAAATTAGCTCTTTATGATGGAGGAAATACGCTAAGGGGTTAGGTAGCCGAAGTGATGGAAACAGAGAGAGAGAGAGAGACAGACAGACAGACAGACAGACAAGTAAAGTTAAAAACAAAGAGAAAGGCCACAGTTTGCCCGGGGTGACTTTTGGGGTGTTTATGGTTAAACCTTCAATGAATACAGTTAGTTCCGGCATTCTTCCCTTCCCCAAACCTAAAGATAATTTCCTGACATCAAAAGAATCTTTTTTTTATTTCACATCTTTGACAATGTTTTATTATTTTCGGTTATAATTATTTTTTGCATATGTGTGGTGTCCATGAATCGTTTTTTTTACCTCCTTTCCAACAAAGATGGAATGGTACTTTTATAACCACGCGGTCCCAAGAACAATGTGGTGACATATGTGCTGACTTCAGCGGTTTATTTTAAAAATAGAAGTTGCCAAAATTCAAAATTTAAAAGAATTGGAAAAAAAAAAAAAAAAAGACAGTATGAAAATCACATGTAAAAATCTTGCACAAACAATTCCTTGATGTTGCTTGTTGCAGAAAACTTCTGCCTCGCAGTGATGCATTGAGATTTTTATGCAACGGACTTTTTTCAGTTTCACCATGTCCAAACTTTACTTCCATCATTAACCATGAAATATCCATATGATGAATGCCTTTCTTACGAAAAAAAAAGTCGTTTGCAGTATTGTAACTTTCACAAAAATGAGAGAACATCTTTTAGTTTTGTGATGGTTGTCAGTTATGTGCCATGCGTGATACATGACTGGCCAGGCAGATTTTTTTCCGGCAGTAGGTTGCTATTTTTTTTCTGCAATAGACCAGTTGCCATCCAAGGCTATAGAACCCGGTCTGTCCTGCTACTTACCCATAGCTGGTAGGAGTAGAAGTGGATTCATAACTTTCCCAAGGGTATTTAGCACATAAGTGAATGTAATAGATTCAACCGGAATTCGAACTCGACTCTCTGATTCCTCAATCTGAGCCACTATCCATTACTCCACCGTGACAGGGAAAAATCTGCCTCGTCAGTCATGTATCGAAAGATGCATGATCGCCTAAGCACGTATCACACATGGCACATGTGATGGTTGTCAAATCAATAGAGAATGTAAGAAAATGAAAATATATGCAAGCACTTAATTTTACTATATATATATATATATATATATATTATTTAAACATTATTCATTTCTTAGTTTACGTTACAATACAAAACTGAGCAGAGAGTTATATTTAGAGAATCAGGAAATATCTGTGTTTAACAGTACTATTTGGGCTTTGCTTGGCCGTAGGTTCTCTGTAGCCAAGTGGTCAAAGCATGTCAGATCTAATGACGGTTGACGCTAGGGGAATATGGGTTCGAATCCTGCCAGAGAATGCATATTTTTCTAATAAAGTTTCTTGGATATTCAGGCCAGTAGATGAAAATAAATATACTGTTTAATAAACAGAACATCAACTCAAATAAGATACTAAAAATAATATTTAAGTAATAAACATATGTCATATTAATAAATGAAAAATCAATTCCTTATATATATATATATATATATATATATATATATATATATATATGTGTGTGTGTGTGTGTGAGTGATATAATAACAAACCTTTCTGTACACTGATGTACAATTTTTGTGTTTCTCAGGCAGCAAAAGGAACTGCAAAAAGATCTTTCATATACGGTTTCTTCTTGCCGACAGAGGACTGCAAAAATAGCATGGAACTGTCAGTAGTATAAAAAGTGTGTATGCTGAAACGTTCTTTATTATATCAAATTTTAGGCTCTGTATTTTGATTTACTTCAACACTCAGCTCTTTCTTTTTACTAGGTTAGCACTTTCTTGCTCAAGAATTATGATATATATATATATATATATATGAATTTATTTTTATCAGACAGAATGAAGTAATATAAGAGGCATCTATTTCAAATATGAGTAGCCCCTAAAGATTATATTTGAAGTAATAAATATATGTCTGATTAAAAATAAATACACTAATTCTTTGGAAATTGTTTTGTTTCCATTTCTGATGCAAAATCAAGCAGATATGAGCTTTTGAGAAAATTCAAATGTGAGGATGTGCAATCCTTAAAATGGCAAATAGGACTTTGCTGTGCTGTGAGGCTCTCTGTGGTGGAGCAGTTTAAAGCACACCAGATCAGATGGTGGTTTCCCAAAGGGTGATGCATGTTCAAACACTGCCAGAGAGCACATTTTCTTTATTATGTTTTCTCAAGTGTACAGGCCAATAGACATAATACATATCACTATAAAATATAAAGTTATAATTGTACATAGAAAAATTGAAGATGCAAGGATGCTTAACTTTAAATTTTTGGCATCTACTGTATTGAGATGCACGACCTAACCAACCTAATTCAGCTTCCCACAGCTTTGTTTTATCACTGTTGTTTTTAAATATTCCAGTAGTTTTGTTACTAAAGAAGATTCCAGATGAAAATTTACTGTGGGAGACTCAGAAATTAGAGTATTTTCTATACGTTTTTGCCTCAATAAATTTATTTCCATTTTAATTAAAACAGCATTCTTTAATTTGAAATTATGGTGAACTTATGAGTAACAACTCATGTACAGAGTGTATTGTTTTATAAAAGCTTTCTTTTGTGTTCATATAACCTTTTATTTAAATTTCTATGTATTTCTTGGGAAGATTTTACAGTTATTCTGTACATTTCCGGCTTTACATTTTAGTTTTTTTATTATTTTGTTTTGTATTAAATAAACCTCTTATTCTTTTTGAAGTAGTTGTAGCAAAAAGTTATATTAAGTTTATATAAATCCTTTTAAGTTGAAGTCATTATAGACAGAATTATGTTACTAGATTTATCAATATAATACTTATTTTTCTAATTATATAAATCTGTTGAGCTTTATAACAAGCATTATATATGAAATAATTAGGATATTGAACAAGTTTAAAAGTATTTTCAATGTATTTTTCTTCATCATGTAAATATTGAGGGCTACAAATACTAAGTGCTGAAGAAGTTCTTTTTGAAGGACGAAATGCATGATTAACTTTTTTCCATTTTATCATTCAGTTACCCATACAAGTGTGTGTGTGTATATATATATATATATATATATATATATATATATGCATGTATATATATATATGTGCATGTATATATATATATATATATATATATATATATATATATATATATATATATATATTTATGCATGTATATATATATGCATGCATATTATATATGCATATATATATATATATGTGCATGTGCATTTATATATGTGTATGTGCACATATATATATATATATATAGTTTTAAAGTATGCTATATTTATGGGATAAAGTGCTCAATATCAGAGATAGAGCGTATGCAAATATAAATATAAAAGTGAACATTGAAGTCAACACTCAGAGGCATCTAGCACAAACAGCCTGTTGCCTCTGAGTGTTGACTTTAATGTTCACTTTATATATATATATATATATATATATATATATATATATAAAGCAAGTTCACTCCATGCAAAGCAGTAAAGCCACTAAGATACAAGAGGTTACTGGGTGCAGAAGAATTAGGAAATATAAACATTACTTACAAAGGTGCAGGAACAAAGGAAGAGTAATCAGGTGGACAGTAGATGGTGATTGCATTTAAATTTATGAAGATTAAAGTTGTCTGGAAGGCACGGAGCTTGAAAAGTGTTCCATAAGTGAGAAGTGCCTGAAAAGAAACTGTTAGCATAGAACTTACAGTTACAGCTAGCCAACTCAACTGTAAATTGATGAGACCACATCACCAGTCTAGTACTGCACTTAAATTCATAAAGTCTAGGTACTATAGTGAAGAGCTTATCTGAACAATTACCATGAAAGTATTTATAAAAAAGGCACAGGGAGGCAACTTTACAGTCATGTGAAATTGACTGAAGCCAAGCTGCCAGATCAGAACCAATAATATTGCTGATTCTTCTTTGGATTTTATCAAGGATCTGTAGATATAAAGCAAGTAAATAAAAGTTTAATATTAAATAGGTATACAGTTGACATAATGGTTAATGGCTCAGAATGAGAAATTTGTGAGCAGAGTTTAAATTCAAATGTGTTACATTCACTTTTGCACAATTACACCTTGAAAAGGTATGAAGATATAAATGTGTCTCTTCTCCTCTATGGGTTAAATAGTAGGGCAGACTGGGCTCTTTAGCTTTGATTGACAACCAGTCTAGGAGAAGGTCAATGCTGAATTCAAAACTGGTTGGGTATAGGGCTAATAATTATGAATAATAATATAAAAACCATGGCTACAATACCTAGTATTTTGAAAAGCTTAGGTTCCATACACCACAGGGAGTCTACTGGGCTTTAGTGAATGAATATTAACAAATATCTAAATATTGTTTTCAGTTTTGAGGCACTTAGCTGTAAATAATATAAGTGATAATAAAAAATAAATATAGCTGGAAATTTTATTTCATTTAAAAAAAAATAAATCTTAAGTATTTTGTATATCGCAATTTACTAAATGTAGCTTAGATGTGGCACAAGGCCAAAAGTATGGGGGATCCAGTGAGGATCAAACTTACTATTCAGATGTAATTGATTTAGTAAATCAAGTTTGCTAACCATTACACCACATGCCCAAAGTATTTTGTATATAGAATCTAAAATCTTTAAATATCTGCTTTAATTTCTTTTGCCATTATATTTTTAATTGTTTTATATCAAAGTTTTGACCATTAATTTTTGAGAAATCCAACAAAAAATCCCTATTTTGTTAGATTTGTGTTGATGGAAGAATGACAATTACTTTTTTATTTTCTTTGTTCTCTATTTAATAGATAAGTCAAGTGAGATTTTTTTTTCAGCTGGGGTAGAGTCTGTTACAGGTGTGCAAGATAGATTTCAGGAATTTGTTAAAGGTAATGAAAGATAAACAACAAAAGAATATTTGTTTGAATACAACAGATGAAAAGGTGAGACCACCAGGAAGATAAGAAAGAGATTGGCATTCAAACAGGAAATGGTGGAAGCAAATTCATGAAAAATCAAATCTTTACAAATATCCAATCTTACTACAAATGATATAGAGCCACAAGAAAAAAAAACAAAGAACATTAATAAAAAAAACTTTTAAAAAAAGCTCATTATCTTCAGGTTGTTGGTGATCATGGTTCTCCACAATTTCCTGTCCTTTTAATTTTTGTACTGGCTTGATTTTGATGTCTCTAATTTGTAGTTTGCATCTTGGGTTGTTCCTTTTGCTCACAACCAGACATTGTCTCTTTTAGAATTGGTGCATAGTCCTTTCTTCATGCTTTCCTTTACTTCATTCTGTAGTTTCCTTTCTGTGTCAGCTCAATATGCATACTTTTATTACAATGAGTAAATTATAAATTTCAAAGTAGTTACTATTTTTAAGAAGCAAAATCAAAATTCACTCCACTGTTGTGCTATAGTCATTGAAAATGAAGATAATTATATTTTTGATAAATAAATTTGCATTGGTTTTTGTAATCTTTCTGAAAAATGTAATTACATTCCAATACACCCTAATACATACTATGATTTCAGTGAGTAAACACTAAATTGGAAATTAGTTACTTTATTCAATAAGTAACAACAAAATGAAAAGGTAAACGTTAACTATAAAATTATTCATTTTTGACTAGTATTACGTTTATTAAAATTTAATCACAGCTTTTCCTCCCAATTATTCAAACCATCAATCTATGGTCATAAAGTGAATTAGAAATCAAGGATTAGCTATTGGTGCAACTCAATATACCTTTTTCTTTGGAAAGCCTGTCCAAATATGGCAACTGCTCAATCCTTTGAGCTTATTTTTTTATTTTTAAGAGAATAATTGAGGTTTCCTTTTTAGATGATGTTATCAACCATTATTACTTTTTAATTAGTATTTAATCCAATAATAACATTTTTGATTAGTATTTCATTCAATAATAAAAAATATCTGATTAGTATTTTAGCCAATAAATGAAAAAGTTTGATTAGTATTTAATCCAAGTATATTTTTTAAGTACTTCATTTATTAATAAAAAATTTATGATTATTATTTCATCCAATGATGACATTTTTTATTAGTAAAAATTTTATGATTAGTATTTCATATTCTAATAAAATCTTTTGATTAGTATTTCATCTAATAATAAAAAATATTTATTAGTATTTCATCCACTAATAAAATATTTTTTATTTGTATTTTATCAAATAAAAAATGTTTGATTAGTATTTCATTCAATAATAAACATTTTTTATTAGTATTTCATCCAATAATAAAAGTTTTAGGATTAGTATTTCATCCAACAATAAAATTTTTTTATTAGTATTTTATTTAATAATAACAATATTTTATTAGTATTTTAATCAGTAATAACAATTTTTATTAGTATTTCATCCAGTAATAAAAATGTTTATTAGTATTTCATTTAATAATAACAAATGTTTGATTAATATTTCATTCCATAATAGAATATTTGATTAGTATTTCCTCGAATAGTAAAATGTTTTCAATTGGATGAAGGCATGAATTCCAGTCTCCCTGTACTATGTTCCATTGCAAATCATCTTGAGCATAATCTGTCATGCAAAAATAGCAGAAAAAGAAAGGAATGATCAATCCACTCACCCATAATTAACTTACCTCATCAGACTCTGAAGGAATAATGGCTGCTACTTATTGTCACAAATGACAGATGGAGCCTTATGAAATCTGAAATTGGATAAGGATGTGTAAGTGACATTGTATACATTTATATTTTAGTAGCTACTTAATAGAGAAATAAAAGTTCAAATAACTTATCTTCCAACTTGAAGTTTTTAAGCTATACCATCTTGCTCATCAGAAAAAGATAAATCTATTGAATTCATTGACAGATATCACATTTATTATTATGCATTCTGCAGATTTTATATCTAGAAGGCTTCTTCTATGTACCATGCCCCTTCAGGACATGAGCAGTAATGGCTCTCCACAAATTCCTATCCTTTCTCGCTTTTTGTATGTTTTGTCTTATGCTATGCCATCCATTTACACAAGCTCATTAGGTAGGTTACTTGCTGCTTTCCTCTGGCCTTCCTCCTTTCAGATTCTCCAAGCCTTCTTTCCTCATGATGTCATAAAAAATTCAACTCTCTCTTACTGATTTGTTTGTTTCCATTTCTTTTAAAACTTCCTTGTGACTCACATGTTCAGACTATAGCACTCCCAATAGCATTCTGCAAAACCACTTTTCTGTTACCTTGTCTTTTCTTCATCTGTGAGATTTTTTAACATTCACTGACATAGAGGAGGACTGTTATTATCTAATAGATCAGCATATTTTTTTTTTGTTTCTAACAAAATTTTCCTGTTTCTTAATACTTTTAATTTTTGGAAGGCATCTTTTGCTATTCCAATGTGCATTTGTATTTCATTGTGACATTTTGTATCCTCTATTAAAATACAAACTAGAAGACTACTTATAGGAAAGCCTCATTTAATCATTTGAAACTTAGAATTGAACTCATTTTTTGATTGAGCTGATGGGAACAGAGACAACAGCCAAAATGAAACTTCAAACTTCTGAACTATGAATGTCTTTATATTTCAGTATACTCACTATAGAAATCATATAAAAGATTTTTGTTCCCAGTTTGTTTTACTTTTGACTACTGTTGTAGCATACCTACAAATGATAATGATAATGGATATGTACCCATTCACATAAATACACTAGTAAATACTGTATGTTGGCCTGCAGTTGGAGATTCATCTACATCTGTGCTGGTCAAACTCTCTGCAGAGAGGATCCCCAGACGAGGCTATGTTGAAGGGCAGAGTCTCATCTCGGGGAAACAGCTACCTGACCCTGTTTTTATACAGGGTCTTCAGGGAATTTTTTACTGAGCATACAGGCTCGCATACCCCACATTAAATTCAACGTTGTGCTACATTTGACTGCATGGGGCAGTTGGTAGATATCCTGCAATTGGAGATTCATTGTGGAATTCACTTGACTCACTTCTAGCAGTTGACTACTTCTTCTACATGCTGCTGGTGAATCTTATATGTGTTGTTCATGTCCTAAGTATTATCGTTCATTACCAACCTTCATTTGATTATTCTATTCAGTAACCTTCCCTAGGTTACAACAACTACCCAGTATTTATTGGTAACATAAGAGAGGACCCATGCTCTAAGCACCTATAACTCAACCCAGATCTCAAGTGGAACTCATGCATACAATCCATTGCTAAAGATAGTGGAAGAAGGGTTGGTTCCCCGTATCACTCCAGTAAGTACCTGACTCCTGCTATCCTTTACTTTTACAAGATTGTCCTGACTATAAAATACATCCATCAGCAAGGCCTCTAATCAGGAGGTTTTGAGGAGCATGAAACCACCTCTTAATTACTGTTGTTCCTAGGTCCTTCCTGACCCAAGGTGGTAGTGTGACACTGAGGTCATGAGGTGGTTAAATGTTAATTCTAAGGAGGAAAAAGGTTAAGCCCAAAATGAAATATAAACTGTAAGATATAGAAAGAATGGAAGACATTTTCTCTGGTAATGTGGAATTGAAAAAAAGAGCAATCTGGATTGTCTCACCCCTACGAATTGGAATGATGCACCAAGAGTTTACTTTTTTTATCTATTAAAAATCTGGCATGCGGGTAAATCAAATTGGGAAATGGCTTTATCTCTTTCTTGGGAAATTGGCAAAAAGAGAGGCAGATGAGAATTATATTTTTGTTAGCAAAAATGAATTGAGAAATGAAAACATGGAATGAACCCACTATGAGGGATAGGATTATGAAAATTGATCCTGTCATAACAGGCAGGTGATCTGGCTTATGTTTTTACTAAGATGGCAATCGGTCCAAGGATGGAAAATAGCATCTCTTTGCTGAGAATTTAGGTAAACAAATATATTTTCATTGATGAAAACAAATTGGGAAATAAATTTTATCTATTGCTCAGAAGTTTAAAATGAAAAGCAATGGTCTGGTTTGTGTTCTCACTGGATAGAGATAATAGTAAGGAAGTGAAATGGAGTCAGAGAATTGAAATTAATGAGGAGAATAAACTATGCCCTTTCACCTACACACTTTAAAAATTAGATTTGTCACAAAGACAGTTATGTCAGCCCTAAGATGTGTGCAGAGTTAGAATACCTAGAAGGCAGGAGGAAGAGGCAGAATTTAGCCCTACCTATGTGGAGTGATGGTATGAGATGTGAAATGAAGCAGACTGGAGTTAGGGGAGGAGCAATCCCTATGACTACTCCCAAAGAAGGTGGATAATTCTCCAAATTTGAAAAGTCGATTAAGAAAGCAGAAATAGGGAACTTTTATTGTGATTAGTATGAGGATTGAGGAATCACCGAACTCTTTGGCACCATGCCAGTTTTGGATCAAATTGCATATAAGAAGACCACATTGGGAGCTCAGGGACTTAGGCTGAGAACCCACATTGACTGCTTCTGGAATCCACATCAGCTGCCACCAGATTTCCCAATTCCTTTAAAGCAGAAGTTTAGATAAGGCCTAGTGTCACTATAGAGATTGATGCAAGAAGGGTTAATTTCTATTATACCTAGAGTTATATAATCCTATTGAAGATTAACCCCATGAATCTCTTGTTTTATATTTCATCATGAAGATATTTTTTTTCCTTAATATAGCACCTACCATGGCTTAAACCAGTGCTGCGATACTACAAAATTTGATCTTTCACTGCTCTGAGATCAAGAACACAATGTGGACAGAGTTGGTGTGGATTGATGCAGCTAGTGACCAACAACTAGCTTGAACCAGCATTTGCACTGAACAGTGCAGAGTTTACCCTGTGGTTAAAATGATGTCTTAACCAGACAACTAAACATGGTTACACCACCGGGTGTAGGTGGTAACTAAAAGGGGTTACAAAAGCACCTGTTAGGGTCTCAGCTATGGGCAAATAGTGAAACTCCAAAGAAAAAAAAAAACACTATGAAAGTATAAAAATACGTTTTTATAGTAAAAATTACCAAAAATACTTATTTATCGTAAAAATTACCAACAATACATTTTATAGCAAAATGACCAAGAATACATTTTATTTTTAATTGAAGGCATAAAATTGTGTTCACAATATTTAGATTTCAGCATTAAATAGCCCATAGAGGTGTTGATATGCTGCTAAACAAAAATCAACCATCCAAACTTTACAAGAGCCAAATCAGGCTGAAAATGGAGTACTACTGCCATATATAGGCAGGAGCTGCTCAGTCTTCACTTTCCAGTCTTGATAGAGTACAATAGTATCTCCACACCCTTGTTGGGGACAAATTATTTTCCACTCAACAGCCTCTTTTCTCCAGATAAAACATCACAAGCCTCTTGCTGCTCCAATGCTATTTCCATGGAAAGTGTTCAGACAAACTACATTCAGTAGCTCCATCAGTTCTAACCTTCATGGCTAACATCCAAACATTATAGGGAAAAACCCTCATTTTCTTCATATTGCATTGATGAGATGTAAGTTTCACTTAAGCAGTTTCTTCCTACAAGTCACTGCTTTGTGGACTCCCAAGTGGATATTTCCCTGATCACTACAATCTTAAGCTATTCAAGTCAAGGGTTAACAGTTATCTTCCCCACATAGACCCATAAACTGTACTTCTTAATCTGTAACCATCTACCTCGAGTGGCTCTTGGGCCTTATACACGCAAACATCATAGTAAAAAAAGAAGAATGACCATTAGTCTCTGAAGTTGTTAGCATATCTTCATAACGAGTTGAATTTAACCCTTTCAACTGTAGATATTTAATACCAGCATAACAATGTAGCCTAATTTTTTTTATAAAAGGGTACCTCATACCTAATGAATTAAAGAAAAAAAAAAAAATGACCATATTTTGTTCACACGCAGTTAATAAACATCAAAAGAGTTAAATTTAATGTATACATATTTTTGCCAATATATCACATTCCTTTCATTGCTGTATAACAAAGTCGTCAATCAATACAGGTGCAGTACAGGATGGGTCAGTAAGTCCATAGCCTAACAGAGTTACTACTTGAATTTTCATTTGAAATTTTCATTGTATTAGGGTCAATCTATTGGGGGTGCAGAAAAGTTCTCAGCCCAGCCCAGTTCTCAAAATCTGACCAAACATCAGATTTATTTTTTGAAGGGTTTGTTGTAAGTAATTAATATTCCCCACTGAATCAAATGCATTGACAAAGATTAGAGATTATTTTGAAAAGTAAATATTTATTATATAAAATAAATGTTTTTTTATTATTATTAGGCTCTGGACATATTAATGTACATGCCTCACACATATATGCACTCAAACATACACACTGTATGTGTAGATATCTATTTCTGCACACTCATGCATGCACACACACACATATACTATATACAGGGTGTGATGGGTAAATTATCGCCATTTTATATTTTTTAATTTCATACATAAGCATTGTCTGTTTTTGATTTTGTCAACTACACAATAAAGTAGGGTCAGTTGGGCACCATCTATAAGAAAAAGAGCACCATGACGCAATTCACTATGCCAGAAATTTGGAAACGGCATGCTGTACTGCTTGAAGCTACAATATGAACATTTCAGAGTGTGTGGGTGTCAATTTGAAAACAGTGCAGAGGATTTGGAAAGAGTTGGATGAATCTAATGGTGATTATAAAGGTGTTTGGTGTGATCATTAGTGATGGCAATGTTATGCCTCATACTCAGCACAGAGGTCTACATCAAGTGCCTTGAGGTAGTGCTGCCTTAGATCAAGAGGATGGCTGCTGGAAAACCCTATGTCTGGCAACAGGACTCTGCACCATGCCACACAAGCAGGAGAACTCAATCATGTCTGTCAATTTCTGCGACCACATCACCCCTTACATCTCTGGCCACCTAACTCCCCAGACTGCAACCCCCTTTATTATTATGTGTGGGTTTCAGCTGAGCGAGAAACCAACAAAACTCTTTGTAACACCAAGGATAAACTGAAGGCAAGGATTATGGCAACATTCACCAACCTAAACTAGGAGACCATCCAGAAGAGTTGCAGAGGATTCCAAAGTAGTCTGGAGACCGTGCTTGAAGCCAATGAAGATTGTATTGAATAAATTTACTCTTTAGTATTTTGAGATATTTTTGTGTAATTTTGGTAAATATATCTGTTAAAATGAAATGCCAGCATTATTTTCATTTTTGCATAATTTAGATGACAATTTATCCATCGCATCCTATATATATATATATATATATATATATATATATATATATATATATAGACACTAATTGCTTTGGGAATTTGTAGGTATTTTTACAATTATTTTTTAACATAGTTTTACCATATTTCAGCAGGTATAGGTTTGTTAGTGTTTTTTTGTGTGTTGTTATTATAGGCTGTTTTATGGCACTACATTTTAAGAGATGGTATGTAAGACAGCAAGAGAGGTTTAAGGTGGTATGACTGATATAGGTACTGGAAATTCTTTTGATATTGTTTCTGAGACATTCATGAAATAGGAGAACCTGTATATTACATTTGTTTGGTCTAGAAAGGATTTAAAAGAATTTG